>VNJZ01001827.1:0-24525 GCA_008042795.1 Drosophila asahinai | reverse complement strand
TTTTCCTTCATTTTATTCAGGCAGCTCTTGGGGGAAATTATGGCCAGACACAAAGCGAAAAGCGTCGTCAACTACGTCGAGCGGCTTTTGTCTTGGGCGGCACGGCATCCAGGAGGAAAATCATCCTCGACAAGGACTGCTTCACAGCCCTGTCTGGCAAGGAAGTGGTATCGCCAGGCAGAAAAGCAGGCAAAGTACCAAAGCTTCTCCTGATGGCAAAATTACATATGAAAGTGGATTTCATTAAAAATAAGTTGGCTGCAGTGAAATATGGCAAGTAAAAGACATTTATCCAGGAGGACTTGTCTGTGGCCTAACAGAGATGGCCAGATATGGCTGGATTTTGCTTAAATGATCCCGAAGAGCTGCAAAAATGCCTTTTATGATATATACGTTTTTGTTTAGAAAAAAATTTGTTTATTGACTGAGGTGAGATAGTGCAGAAAAGCATTTACAAATAAGAAATATATTTAAAATTTAAGACTATCTTTAATAACACGCTAAGAAGAAAATTATTAATATACAAGTATATTTAATCCAAGGTAATTTAAAATGTCCCATTTAACTCGTAAAAGAAATGAGAAATATTTATATATATATATTGTGAAGATGAAAGAGTATAAAGAAGTATTGATTTAAATAAATAGTTAATAAACCTTACTTGTATTTTAATTTAAAAAGTTCATATTTGTAAGCCAGTTTATATTTAAATAAATAGTCAAATAACTTTCCTTGTAACTGAATTTTAAATGTTAAATCAAAGTTAACCCCAAGATCTAAGTAATTACATTTTCATATATTTTTAAAGTAATAGTCATATTTTTCTTCATTCCAAGAATAAATTACATTTTTCGTTTCTAATTATTAAAAGTATTTTCTGCTTATAAATCCCACATTATATCAGTTTATAAATAGCCGTTTTTTCATCACCGGCTACAGCTGGTGGCAGAAGTATATTTGATTCAGCAGGTCCTTGGACAGGTGACGATGCCATGGCGACAGGCAATAAGTTAATGCAAAATAGTTCGAGGTTCTTCAGGACTCAGGACACTGAAGCCCTTCGACAGAAAGATAAAAGAAAATTCCTTCAAACTAAAACGGCTTCAAGACGCTCGCTAATTGGCCCTAGCTGGGGCGGAAAGGAGAGGTAAATCCGCCCAATACCATCAAACATCATCAACCGTAAAGGTGTAAGAAAAATCGTAATGAGACGCTCAAGCCAAACACAATTGGCTGCATTCGAGTTTGGGGCAATTTTGTTAGGCAGTATAGCGTTATGTGGGGAAGGCTTTCAACCGTTGAACGAACCTCTTTCCGAAAGAGTGAGGGCGTATATATAAAAACGGCGCCAACTCGATGCCAACTTCATGAATTTTGAATGAACGTAAAGGGCAGAAACTAATGCCAGCCAAAGCTGGGGGAGTACCCGGCCCCTCAGCTCCCAGGGAAAAAGGAAAACTAAGGGCGAGGGCATTTTCCCGCTGACACAAGACATGGAGGAGCCATCGTTTCCAACTTCCGACGACTACTTAGAGACGCCTAAACAGCTTCATTACTTTTATGGAGCTGACGGCGCGCTTCGTTGGCTCGCCATTGTCTGTTTGCCAGTTTGGTTGTTTGGCTGTTTGGCTGTTTGTCTGGCCAGGCGCAAATTTGTTTGTGTAAATTAAATGAAATGACTGTAAAAATGCCAAATAAGCTAATTTGCGGTTAGTTTTTTTTCCCCCCTTGAATTTATATAAAAGAGGATGCAAGAAGAGACAGGAATAGGGTGCTCTCAAGTTTTGAGTTATGGGATCATTAACTAACGGACATTCTTGGGGTTGTCACAGAAAGAGCTGTAAATTCCTTGAAAGACTTTGCTGCGATTTTGTGATCTAATTGCTAGGCATTAAATTAAGGT
Organism: Drosophila asahinai; assembly: GCA_008042795.1. Lineage (NCBI taxonomy): Eukaryota > Metazoa > Arthropoda > Insecta > Diptera > Drosophilidae > Drosophila > Drosophila asahinai. Next base: position 22,622 of record VNJZ01001827.1, on the reverse strand, counting down.
GTTTAATTAAAAATGTACTTACGTTAATAAAAATTATCGTATATAATTCATTGTAAAAATGTTTACCTATTTACACTTGAGTTTAATTAACCCAACGATTTAATTTTATAAATAACTTAAAGATATAATCAAATTTGTTTTCGTAAAATATTTATAATATTAGCCAGAGTTACCCCCTTCATTCTCTAAAATCCTCTTAGTTGTGATATCATTTGTTCTGGGAATTTTTTTTATTAAACGATCAATCAGAGTCCAAAAGCTGGCTTGCAATCGTTGCTCACTTTCTTCATTAAATTTTTATAAGCCTACAACCAAGTCACTCCAATTTGAGTTTAGTTCCTGCCGAGCTCTTTGTATCCCCGATGGTTTTGGTTCTGTTCAGTAAAGTCGTTGTTGTGGTCACCACCAGTGTCTGGATGGTCATTTTCTGGACTCAGCTCAACTCCACTCTGGCTGCATACTAAATGCAGAAGACTCCATCCTACCCTCCCCTTTTTCCGGCAGCTCTGGTTATTTTTCCGCCTGACCATGAATTTTGCATTAGAGTTTAGTTAAAGTGCAGCTGGTGCGAATCCCAAACGGATATGGTAAGCGAAACGCAAGTCCTTTTTTCATTCTGAATATATACGGAATAGATATGGAGAGCATGCAGAGCCAGTGGCAGTGTCATGGCCATTAACTATGTAGGAGGAGGAGGATTTAAAGAATTTAAAGTCGGTTTAAGGGTGGTTGGCAGCAAGTAATTTATATGAAACTGTAGGAAAATGATAGAAGCCATCATATTATTATGGGGAAAAACCACTAATTGTGGTAAACAAAGAAGTTACCAAAGGAAAACTGTAATTAATGCAATTACTATAAAAACCGAACATAAAATCAACAGTTTTAGACAAATACAATTATTCACGTAATAAGGGCTGGATTACTTATATTTAACAATTTAGTATTTTATATATGAAATGTTTAAAACTGATTAGTATTAAAACCTAAAAATGAATACATTTCCTATGTAATCAAAATAGTAATTTAAACGGAGAGATATATAATCAAGCTTGAAAACCAAAACCCAACATTTTCTTTTTATAATTAAACTAGCAACAAAGCCAATCAAAACTTTGATAAATAACCATATCTATTAAAATAAACTATCGTTTCTTTATCACTACGATCAACACATCAAAATTTACTTATCAAAAAGTTTTATTCGAGCCGTCATCTTTTGTGACAGCCATCGTGATGTGGTAATAAAGAACGCATTTTCCGGGCTTGTTAATCTTTATACCAAACGAATCCTTAACTCAAGTTAGCTTCCAGATTAACCCAACTATTTCAGCTTCAGGTCTCTCATTAGTTTTCTCGATTGCCTGAAGAAACTTCCCTTTCCCGGATTTCCTCTGAATTGATAATGGCGAAATGTTTTCCTTCTCTAGATAACTAAACTCCAACTGAGCGACAACAGCTGCGACAGGGTCCTGTTGGCTCCTTCAAATGAATTATAGCAACCACAAACTTTTGCATTATTTTATGAAATTTTCGTTAAACAAATTTGTTGCCCGCTTGCCAGGCATGGGGTTTGTGTTTGTGTTTGGCTGTTTTACTTAAATATAAGCAGAATCAGGGGGCCGCCAGTAAAGCTCCCTTTCCTGAGCTTGAAAGTTGTTCAGTTTGTGTCACCCGGACACACCTGAGAGTGCTGGAAAAGGATGGGCTGAGGGATATACTCGTATTCCGAGAACGAGTATCTGGCGCACAACGCGCCCTCCTCGGCCCTAGACCTCGTCATCGTCCTCGCCCTGTAAGTATGGTATTATAACTTTTTCACGGCATAATTTATGCGCACTTTATGCAAATTTTTTTCTATAAACCAACCAACGCTGTTACACGGGCAAAAATACTTTGAATCAGTGGAAGACAAGATTATTTCTAATCAATATGTCTTAAAATCAATCACTAATATAAAATATACGTTAACATTTTAATAAGCCGATAAAAAAATCTATATTTTTATAGGGTGATAAATTGTATAAGAGCTATCTAACATTTATTAAGACACCATTTCGTTTTTTTAAAAGATGTTAAAACGAGTTGATTAATTGTATTCCTAATATAAGCGATTAATGGTAACACACTTTGTTGTTTTTTCTTTCTCTGCATTGAGTGCGACCTGAAGAGGAAGCCTGCGTATATGTGCGTTGTTTTTGAAATGTAAACTGTAAGCGGGTTTTTGCTTTTAAAAAACAGATATTCAACATGGTGTGGTTATGGCAGGCTGGTGGGAGTGGGGTCGATAGAAGAGCGCTACGTAAACGCCAGTAATTATACATTTTTGCAAAAGTTCCTACTGCCAGGTTCGACTTTTTGGCCCACCAATCCCGGCCAGCCGCTTATTTTTAATGAAAAAAGTTGCCTCATCTGGGGCTCTCTGTGGCCCGGGCAAGTTCTAATTGATTTTTAGATTGATATGCAAAGCGGAGGGGAGCCGAGCCAAGCCGAGATTTCCCCTATCCCATTTAATTTCTCCGTTGACAGAAAGTTTTTTGTCAGGACTCTGCCACACCCAAAAAACGCCACCATAGGCATATGAAATTTCAATTAAAATTCCAAAAACAAAATGCTAATGTCCAGTTGATATGCAACTAATTTGCAATTTTATTTTATGTCCTCAGCCTTTGCAAAAGTTTTGCATTTTTACCCTATAATTTACCAATTTTTTAATCGTTTTCGGGTATTTTGTTCTGATATTTCACTTATTGCATTTCAGATTTTCCTGATTGGCGAATGGATTTGATTGCATTTTTTATTTAAGTGAATTTACACTCACTTTGTATTATTTTGAGTGCTGATTGAGGACACAAATTGATTAAATAATTGTTTGAAATATTTAATATTACTCAATTTTTAGAGCCCTGAATTTGGGACCTCTAGCTCTTTATCCTTTGAAATTTGTTGTTTTAAACGGTTGTCTCAAAATCGTCCAAAGAGTTAACCCATCAGTGCGGTAAAATTTTTATGTTGTGGGTAAATTTAGATTTAAGAGGTATATGCCTTTTTTACCATAGCTATTTTTATGAAAAAAAAAACAATTTAAGCTATGTTAGTAATTTTGTACCATTTCCTACTTACACAAATGTAATGCTAAAATGTTCAGTTATTGCGTGGTCATCACTGGTATAGATTAATGTTTTCTTATGTGTTTCTTAATCTAACCCCTAACCCCTGCTTTTTCATCACTGCAAAAGTAATTCCTAAATAGTATACCAAGGCCCATTTCAATCCATTGTGCTAGCTTTCCCTTGAACTGAATCCAAATCCTCACACCTGTGCGCCTCCTTCGAATCCTCTTTCACTTTGGGGTCCTTAATTGAATTCGTGTAATTCGTCCGGCGATTTGCCTCTCCGCTGTTCCACCTTCTTTTCTTCCTTGTCTCTCGCTTTTCGTTTAATGAGGACTGACAGGCGACAAGCGTAATTAAATTTTATTTTACTCTTACATGCAAATTCTAAGCGAGTTCTTTTTTAGTCACGTCGCTTTGTCTGCTCCCCGGATCTTGATTTGATTTTCCGGGTTGGTATTATCTTAGTCAATCTCCATTTTAGGGGTAGACTTGGGTGTAATTTATGAGCTGACCAGCGGGTGGTGCGAGAGTGTAGCCCACAATTGCCCAACTTAAATTTTCACCACCCGAATTACTCCAAATTGAATTTGGCCCACAAAAGCCCTATTGATTTCACCCCCCAGATGAAACGTACGTAGTGTCGCCCAGGTCTTTGAGCTTCTGTTGCTGACTATGATGGAAAATGCAAGTCTGCCGCTGACAATGACATATTAGACTCATTTACACATTTTATGTATATCTTGCTCTAGTCTACTCCTTATGGGTTTCTTAATTCAGTTCCCGACTAAAGCAATTTGTATGCAAAATAGTCGTAAACAATTTTACATTCCCTCTGGGCGGGCGGAAAAATAAGTCAAGTGCATTGACGAGTGACTTTTGAAGGCATCGCCATGCTGATCATATGGACTGCAGAAAGAAAAAATCTTAGAATAATAAATTCCATTTAAAAGTTAGCAACTAAAAATATAGTAATTAAATATTATTTAGAAACAGCGTCTCTTAGTTAATCATATTTATGATTATAATCAAATAGTCAAAATATTCAAATTATAAGCACATTCATTGTATTTTTATGTTCGCTAACTTTATATTTTATAGAAAAATGTTAGAAATAATTATGCTAGTAATTTACTATTTTGTAAAAGTTATGAAAATAAAATTTCATAAGAATAAATATCGAATGGAATTTTTTTATGTGCATTTTTTCTCCTATTTATCAGAGTCTCAATTGACATAGAAATCCATTTGCATTTCTCTTTCAACTGATTCTGCATGATACAACATACTTAGTACGAGAATGAGACGGAAGCACAAGACAAGAGAGAGGCAGATAGAGGGAGTTCTGGGCGAGTGAAGTTGAACAAGTCGGCGAATTCTTTTAATTAGCCCATTGCCTTTTATAGGCCAAAGCGTTTACATTTGCTTAGATCTCGAGTGGGCGGCCAAAGGCTAAAGAGGCGGGACAGCAGTTTGTAAAGAAAATACAATTTATCAGAGTCGCTTTAATTAGTGAAGTCGGGGCAGCTTGAACCGCTTGAAAGGCTTTACTCTATAATGAACCTGAGACGTCTGGACCAGACATTTGACATATATATTTCGGTAAATAAAACTGAATTTAAATATTAAAGCAGATCAGCGAAGGTTCTGGCTTGACCGAAAATTGGGGCGGTTGCAGAACGCGAACCACATCGCGGGAATTCAATTTAGGGGCTTATCCGATTTTCATAATCAAATGCTCAAGTCCTGACAATGTTAATGCTCTTCTTCTTAAAAACACCAACTTCTTAATTAACTGTTTCTATAAATTTAAATTATTAAAACTCATTTGTTAATTATTTAACAATTATACAAGTTGTCGCTCAATACATAAAGCTCTCAGAATATTAAAGCGAATATTCAATTCGACTTCGGCCTGATGTGGGTACTGTAAACTAATTACAGCCTCGGCTGCATATGCCATTTAGTTAAAGCTGACGCCATCGACATGGGAGATTGATTTGCTTTCAGCGCCCCAATAAATGGTAATTAAGAAGGCTCTTGCTGCGAAACTGCCGCGCTGCAGTTGCTCCACATTTTGCATATACTGGTGTGCCCTCCCGCTCTCCTTCAATCGGCTGACTATCTGAAGTCTGGTTGTCAGCAATAAATAGTCAAGTACATAATACTTATAATTTATTTTGCATATAAAAAGCGAAATATAAAAATAATGGCAAGCGCATATGAGAGGCTGGAGCCCCTCCCTTACATCTTTTATCCCCTTCCCCGTTTTTACACAATAGCCATCACCCCGCCGCGGCAATCGCACTTAGTTAGATTTATGGCAAAGTCAGTCGAGCAATTTGCGTGGGTAAACATGCACTAAAACTCAATTTAGAGGCGGATACAAGTACAATTTTATATATCTCCATATACTATGTATAGAAGTATGTGTTTTTGTCGTATATATGTATATTTCTATGCCCAGTTCTTGCAAATTGTGTGCTGACACAGCGTTGAGGCAGGCGCCCAATTTAATGCGATTTAAGCAAGAGCAGCGCAAATTGAGCGAGCCACTTGAGTGAATGAATGAATGATGGCCCCAGTTGCATGGCAGACTTCTTCAACGAAATAACAATAAAATCGGTTCTATAAGAAACGATTGCTAGATACCCTATACAGATGTGTGGCTTTATTTTATTATTTTTCAGGATTTATTATTTAAAATGGGAATGGAAATATTTATCTTCTTATTTCCAACCTAACATGACCTATAAAAAAGCTACTATTTCGTGATGAGGTATATTATAAATACATAGTAAGTTAAGGTTTATAAAGTAGCCTGTAGAACTCATTATACCCTATTTTAACCACAAGTTACTGCCGCAATGGCAATGATAACGACATCAGACTGGCAAAGTCTGGCAAATCTGGCATGGGCCTGCCTCACATTATTAAATTACAAACACTCACGAATCTTGTGCCATCTCTCTCTTGCTTTCTCGGGGATTCTCTCTGCCTCTCTCTCTCTATCTCTGAGGGGACCTCCCGTTCGCCTCCACCAATTAATCCCAACTGGATTTGGCATAAAGATAAAATGACGACCAGCACAGTGAAGCTCTCGACTGTCGCAACCGCTGCTCGAGGGCAATATTCCAAGCCCCATCCAAACAATCATCTAGCGCCCCTAGCCCACCCCAGAGTTTTCCCCGCCTGACAATTTTCCAGCGCGTGGCGAAGCGGTTTTCCCCCAACCCGCCCTGTGATACAAGCAGATAAGTCATTTTTATGTGACACTTTGCCTTAAATATTTCACATTTTTTGTGACCATTTTTTTCCCTCCTTTCTGGGCGCCATTATATAACTAAGCCCCCTCTCTTTCGAGATGTTTGGGCAATGGCACTATTGTGTATTATAATGGATACTGCGCCTTTAATGGCTGACGATTTTGAGGCACTGATATGTCCAAGATGGCCCCCAATGACCTTCATAGCCAGTGGGTAGGATTGGGCCCCCAGGAAAGCTGAGTTTTGTCAAAAGGAAACATGGAATGGAAGTGAAATAATATCGTTGTTGGCCTGTGTCAACGTTAGTTTGCGATAATCTTGAGCTTTTCTGCTCATGCAGTAGGCTCGAACTAGGTCATCCGTGCTGAGACAGGTGAGGCAGCCAGAGTCTCCTTAATCCTGGGCTATCGGGTTCAGTGTTATGTTAACTGATGAAAATGGGTTGAGGATGTTGTAGACTTGCATTTTCGTCTTAGATAATTGACATGACATACCGTCCCTTTCATTTTCCCTAAGTAAAACGAAGTGATTTATTTGAATTAATCTACTCCTAAACAGAAAGATAATTGACTAACATAAAATTGTGCTATAGTTTTTAAAATTTGATATTCTTGTTTAATATTGAAATAGAAAGGTCAACGCTTTCTTTAAGCCTAATACCAGCTCTGGGTTACGTAAGGCTTGGGAGTTATTAAGCCTTGAAAAGTGCCAAATGAAGCAGTGCACGATAAATTGGTACGTGATGGAAACTTTTCAGTTTCGGGCTAGTAATGTACCGGTTTAGATCTATCAGAATCAATGGCTTTTATTCACCGCTGTGAAAGAAGTTCGATTGTCTTGAATTTATTATCAATCCAATCTCCATTTTCCCAGCTTCATCCATTTTCATATGGACTTAAGAACATTTAAAGCCCTCCAGTCATTTCCGTCGCCTACTTTGACAACTCTTTTTACAGCGTTAATAATGCCAAGGACCCGCATTGCTTAATACACCCCACGAAAGTTTCAATTTCAAATTAATAATACAGCGTTCCTGCTCCGAAACGAGGGAAAAAAGCCTCTTAAGAAATTATCGACAACATTTTGCCCACGCAAATGAGAATGTCGAACGAGGCATGACAAAATTGAGCCGCTGTCAATTGATCTGCCTCCAATTCGGTGAAATCCCCACCATATTTCCCCCTCTCTTCGATTGTAACTGGAGACCGGTGTTGAGAAGGCGTTGAAATTGAAATTGTAGAACGCCGAGGTCAGCCTCCTACCGCCTAGCCTCACCGAATGCTCCCACCTGGCAAAAAAACAAAAACGTGAGCGGGTCGGAGAGCCGGGGCTTAAAAGTAAAGTCGCCCAGCTCATGGTAATGTAAACACGGCCAGAAAGGTGTGTGTCAATAATGCGTAAAAATAATAACCCAACAAAAACAGAAAAGCATAATTTGTGTTGACTCTTTCAATGTCTGTATTGTCCAATCAACTTTTTCTGTCAGAGAAGGGGATCTCAAGTGTCGCTGGTTTCGGGGCTTATAATTAAGCCAAAGCTGTTGAAATGTGCCCACACCACAAACTCTCTAGATTCAATTAAATTTTCCAGCCGGCCACAAAATAAATGACTCTATTTTCCATCCAATTTCGGTTTAGGTGCGAATGCCATAAAAACCAGTTCTGCCAGCCACTATATACTCGTACACCCAACTTTGGCCAGAACGTGTCGGGTCTATTAAAACGCAAGCAAGTTGCAAAAATTGCCCAAATACATCGCCGGCGAGCTGCAATCAAATGTGCAAACTGTGGCAAGTGGCAAACGATCCTAATGACAAATGAGATGGACTGGCCCACTATTTTGGCGCTGATGACCCACTTGCTCCGCGTTTGGTCACGCCACTTGCCCAAGGAAACACTTCGAGCTGTAAATGTGTCTCCCGCATCGTTGTCTCCGAGATGGATGGATATCCGAGCGGTGGAGTGGGCCATCTCAGAGATGGATTAAGTATGGACTGAATAAATGTGGGGGCGAAATATAGACGGGCAATAGATATTGGAGACACGAAAGGGAAGCATTTTCAGTAAACAATTAAAGTTATATCGAAACCAGGGTTCAAAGAATAATAAAATCGCTTAATTTCCATTCTGTACTTACAAAATGAATATAATAGAGTCAAGGATCAATACTATTCGAATTTTTTCGATTTTTATGGTCCAGATTCTTCATATTGCTTAATATTTTCGATTTTTTTTGCTCTTAGACTTGATATGGATATTAAAATATTCCAAAAAAATTTTTAATCATCAAAAGAGCTAAGGTGAAACTATAAATTAGTAATTAACAAAACAATTACTTCATCTAAGCTCTCAAACAATTCCAAACAGTTTTCTCAAAGAAACTAAGAGCTATCTTTAATAATTTTTCATGTCTCTTCAAGAGCTGAAGAAAATAGTTCGAGTGTTATTTCTTTTACAATTTCTAACACTTGTGCTTAACCTATGACGAGCCTTTAATAACACATTGTTATTGTTTTTAATAAATTTGCATATCGATGTCGTTGTACAGACTCAAGTGTCTCACTGACAGGACACTTGAAAAATGGGAAAACACATTTTTGCTTATTTTACAAATGGAAATGAATTTTCAACAATCTCATTTGTTTTTCGTACCAACTCAAGCTACTCTGAAATCATTTCTCAGCTTTCATATTTTCGCTTTAAAATTTTAATTGCATTTGTTTGTTCAACGCTTTTGGATTTTTAACAACATAATAAATAAATAAATCCCCTCACAATGTACACGTCAAATGCACTCGAGTGAAGTGAAATTTATGGAAATTGAATAAATGTTTTTCGAATATACCATTTTCCACAAAAATGGTCAAGCTTTTAAGCCATGAATTAAACCATCCAACGTAGCCCGATTAAGGGCCTGTTAATCAAACTAATTTGGGTGGCTGCTGTCGCTTCTATTGCCCGTTATGCTAATCACATTAGGAACCGCGCCAGAGGAGGGACTATCTATTGGCTGCCAGACGTAGGCTGTCATTTTCATAATTGGCCAAAAACCAACAGCGAACCGCATAACTATTAGCCTGGGCACCAAACATCGCACACTGACGAACGCACTAAATGCTGGCCAAAACTGATTGACAGAATGACGTTTGGTACTCGAAAAATGTTTTTACGAAATCCATTTTCACGATTTTGAATTATTAAATATTTAATGAAAGTTGTTACTAAATTTACAGGAAACAGAAAGCTAATAAATAAATGAGACCTTTGGGTTTCCATAGTAGTAGTAGTAGTCTTTTTTTTATGATATGTTTAATAAATATATTATAATATAGATTATTTTGAAAAATTTCCGTCATACTTAAAAATAAAACAAATTATATACAATTTGTACGCAAATCTATTAAATCAACAAAACACCATCGTTTATTTACTGTTCCTGAACCCTTGGGATTCTGTGTGCTAAATAAGCTTCTCGCATAAACCCCAGATAGCCATAGCCTGGTATCGCCGGTTCGTTACCAGAATTGCCCCGTTATTAAAATTGAACGCCGCAAAAGCGTAAAATTGCCACATTTATGTCCTGCAATGTCGTTCCCCCGTCCTTATCCAACGCCGCCTGCCTCTGTCTGTTGTGCGTGCATTAAAAGTTTTTAAAATACACACAAATTGACTTTTGATGTTTCGCGGTTGATTTTCTGTATATTTTTGTTGCCGCCATTGCAATGTTATAAATGGCGCGTAAAAAGTTTATTAAATTTTAAAGTTTCCCCCGTTACTGTTTGTGTGTGAGCAGAATTTACATAAAAATAATTTTTCAATTATGCAGGCTGCTACGAAAGGAGGCACAAGCTTTGGCTTTCAACTGGTTTGCCACTTGGTAACGGCTGTTGAAACACTCGCAATCGTACACAAACAAAATCATACGGGAAAGTGGTAACCAGGAGAAAAAGGACAGCCAGAAGACACTGAACCTCAAAATACTCTTGGAAAAATTAAAACTAAAAAGGCTTTAACAAGTTTAACTTGAATATGTGTGTACATCTCAGGGCAACAAGCAATATTATTAACCAAAACAAGAAAGAAAGCTAACTTCTGTAAACCGAAGGTTGTGTACCCTTGCAGTCTGCAATTGGATCATTGAAAATCGATCCATTTTAGTAATGTTGAAAATATATCGAATTTTTTTCTACGCGAACTAGTCTGTCAGTTTTTGAGCTATCGAGCTGAAATTTTCAGCATAGTCTTATTTCTTTAGTGCGCAGTATATATGTCGGAACGACCGAAATCGGACTACCATATCCTATAGCTGCCATAGGAATGAATGCGAAATTAATGTAAAAAATATTTTAACTTCTCTGTTTTTCAACGTATTTCTATAAATTTTGAGATTTAGCACTTTTTTATGATTCTAGAATTACGGTTTTAATTTCATTAGAATCGGACCACTATATCATATAGCTGCCATAGAAGTGATCGGTCGATTTATATTAAAATGTAAAATACTACATGTAAAATGTAAAATTTAAAAAATTCGATGTTTTTTCAACATTACTAAAGAGGTTCGATTTTCAATGATCCAATTGCAGACTGCAAGGGTATACCAACTTCGGTTTACCGAAGTTAGCTTTCTTTCTCGTATTACATTTATTTCGCCATCATTCCTATTGCAGCTATAGGATATAGTGGTCCGATTTCAGCCGTTCCGACATATATACTGCGTGCTAAAGAAATACGACTATGCTGAATATGTCAGCTCGATAGCTCCAAAACTGAGAGACTAGTTCGCGTAGAAACCGACAGACAGACAGACGGACAGACATACGGACATGGCTAGATCGACTCGGCTGGTGATCCTGATCAAGAATATATATACTTTATGGGGTCGGAGATGCCTCCTTCACTGCGTTGCAAATATCATGGCAAAGTTATAATACCCTCTGCAAGGGTATAATGAAAAAAAAAACTGATTGAATGCTATGTGTACAACCTAGCCAGATTTACCCAATGTACCCTTTTTCAGGGAATTCGGCCGGAGATGATGATGGCGTCATGTAATGAAGTTTTAAATGAAGTGCGACAACTAACGCAGCAGCAGCAGCAATGGCAGAAGCGGCGGCGGCAGCCAAACTACCAAAAGAGTCGCACACAACTGCGGCGCGACATTTTGTGGCAATAACGTTGATGATGGTGCCGCCAAAAGGGGGCGTAGCCCCACACAAAAACACACATGTGGGGCGACATGGCAACCTGCGACTATTGCAATAATTTGGCAGCAAGTGGTGCCCCCAGAACAAATGCACGAACTCCGAACTCCAACTACCTATCCCTCTCTTCGAATCTACCCCTTTTCATTTTTGCTTTTTTTTTATTCAGTTGGCAATGCCAAAATCCTGCATCTTGTACTGGCCCAAAAGTTCCTGCACAAAACGAAATATGCCATTTTGTAAATATTTTAGAACTTTTATCCAAAATAACACAGGGTTTTTATTCAAGCAAATCAAAAAGAAAACACTAATTTTATTTTCTCATTCTTAAAATATATTTTTAACTTTAAATACATACCGAAGCAATCAATAATCAATTATCACACTATGAGCCAAATTGTAAGCCTATTTATTAATTATGATATCATTTCTATTGTAAAAATAGAATCAATCATACTAATCAATAAAACTTTTAAAGAAATATAGTTGACAAAAAAAATAACAAAACAAAAACATCTCTTTTTTCAGTGTATTGTTAGTGAGTGCCTTCTGTGCAGTGTTCGGTGTTCAACGAGCTGTCAACGTTTCTACTTCATATTGTGTTGCCGACTTTTCCTTCTTTTGCTTTTGTCCAAAAAGGAAATTGTATTACGGTAGCCGTCAGACAAGCAGACTGTATGACTGTTTTTAAAAAGCCGAGGATATTGAGACGATTCAAAAATGGAAAAACCCTTCTAGGCTAATTGATATTTAACTGAGTAACAGTTTTAAAAAATCGAAAATATATTTAATAAATATAAAGGAATACATTTCATACTTATTCATTATTCTTATGGCGAGTGATAAAATAACAACTTTACACAAACTTAAGTAATTTTGCCCATGGTTTAAAAATCTTATGATATGATCGATCCTGTAAGATATACTATTAACTTCATATAAAAAATAGGTTGCTGTTTAAAGGCAACCATTAATTTTCATTGTTGAAACAATTTATTAATTCTAAATTAAATATATTTATTTTACCTTTAATTCAAGTTGTTAAATGATTTCCAAAAAAAAACATTCCAGTATTATACATTGTAGTAGTATATTCTTGAAGAAGCTTACCTGTAAGAAAAATGGTTTAAAACAAAGAGTTAGTTAAGTTGCATTTTTGTTCTGTTTTGCTTCATTAAATATCGTTAAAATTAGTAGTAACTTAACAGTATCTAATATTTTTTTTCAATTTTGAATTTTCCACATTTTTGCCACCTATTGCCAAATTTAAAAAATTATAGCAATTTACTGTTCCTGAGGTTTTTTCGTCTCGGGGAAACGGTACCTAATGACTTCACCTAATGACATGATGTCAGTCAAGTACTCAATGCTTCAATTCAATTGCACTTCCATTTTGAAAATGGAAGCATCAGCTGCTGCTGATGTTAATTAAGGATATTAATCAGGAACGGAGACAAATAGAGGGCAATAAAACAGATGCCCAACACCCGTTGCACATCGGCTAAAACAGGCGAATTTGTCAAACATTTTTTAATAATTCACTTCACGCTTATTCATTAACAGCCAACATTTTTCGGAATATTTTAATGACCAGCAGATGAAGATAAAGAGCGATCAAAACAGTTTAAAGAGCCATCAAACGCTGCGTTATGCAAGCGACATCTGCATAAATAATAAGGGCAGCCCTCGATTGACTATTTGTCATCTAACACTCACCGGCGGCACCTTTTTGATCTCCCAGCGCCAATTTGGCTTTTATTTCAGCCTTTTTGTTTTTTTTCTTTGTGTCTGGCAGCGAAATTCCAATCAAGTTCCCAGCTATCAAAGGGAAATGCCGACGACGACGCTGTAAAAATTTGTGTCTATTTTGTTTCGATGAAAACTTTTTCGCCAAACCAGAAAGATAAGCAAAATAGTTGGCAGCCAGCGGCCAGAAATGAATACTATGGCCAAAAGTTCTTCGTTTGGCACCTGAGCAGCAACAAGAACAACACCAACAAATATAAATAATAATTACCCAACTGCAGTTACCCTGATTTGTTACTCACAAAAGGTTATCAAAATTTATGCGGCAAAGTTTTTCGGTTTTCTAGGTGCTACTGCTACCGGCAGTGCCACCAGACATTTCATAACTCAAATGAATGCTTATTAATTTTTATTGCCATTATTTGTGGCCCATTATTAATTATCTATTTGGTATTTTTATTGCCGCGCGCCTGAAAAGGTGCCAACGAAATGAATTCGTTTCTTTATAACGTTTTTGGCTGTGGTTTCTGACTTCTCTCAGGTTCAGGTTTTGTATGCAAATGGGAATTATTGACAAATTATGGAGCATTCGATTCGGATTTTGAAATTTTATTGTAGTATGGAGGTAAATAGGTAAAAAGGTGGCTTAAATTTACCGTTTAGCAAATTAGCGGTCTTAATACAAATAAGGAAAGTTTATCATTACAGGTAAAATTTAGAGAGCCTCTTTAAAATTATTTATAACAAGAAAGAAATTAAACTTCGGGAAGCCGAAGTTTGTATACCCTTGCTGTTTACAAATGATATATTCGACTGAAGTGGAAATCGATCGAAAAACCCACTGAAATCTATAAATAATTAATGAATAAAGACACCGAAATTTTGTTGATCTTCTTTCATACAAATCTATCTTTTCATACAAATTGATCGATCGCTCCTATGGCAGTTGTATGATATAGTAATCCGATGTCGATTAAATTCAAAACATTAATTTATAATCGCAAAAAATTAACAATTATGTACATTTTTATTACATTTGTCTATACATTTCAAATATGTACATTCTTTCGTTTTCCTATACACTTCCGATCATTTCTATGGCAGGTATATGATATAGTCGTCCGATATAGCCCGTCCCTGTAATAGAAAGAAGACCATTTACAAGGTTCATTTTAAAAGCTCACTGAGAGACTAGTTTGCTTAACAAAAAAACAGATTAAAAGACGGACATGACTAGATCGACTCGTCTGGGGATGCTGATCTAGAATATACATATATACTTTATGCGGTCGAAAATGCTTCCCTCATTGCGTTGCACATTTCTGACTAAGACTATAATAGCCATCAAGGGTATTTTTATACCTCATTCATTTTTAGCTCAACTATCAAAGGCGGTTGTCTTGTTGCAAAGAAATATATATTTCTGATAGAGAAGATATTTCTATGGCTTCATTTTTTCAATTTACCAAATCCAACACAAATTACAAATACCCAAGAAATCCAAAAATCCAAATCGTCGCCATATATATCCCATAGCTTCACTTATCCATCATTTCAGCTTGATAAGCTTCCCAATGATTGCGAAATGCCTCATCCATCAACGGAAAAAGGACTAAAATTAATTAATCTAAAAGCGAGGCAATGCTAATCACTTAATTACTTATCCAATCGCCAGATGTTTTTGCCTCCTCTATTTTATTTTTCCCAGCTCTCCCGGGCTCCCTGCATATTTATAATTTCAAATTAAACTTGGGCGAGAAGTGCACGCGTGATCCATTGAGCCGAGGAAAACCAATCAATCAAAGCTAGCAGGGGAGTTCCCTAGACCAGATCCTTACGGTCCCAGGGCTTCGGCCCCCGGCTGTCCATCCCCTACTTTAGTTTAAGCTGCCCGCTTGATTACCGTTCAAAATTGATTGATTAAATGCCGTTGTCAACCAAACTCCTCCGTCGTTTTTCCGACGTTGCTCTCCCCCTGTGAGGAAACTGTCAGCGCTTTTGTCAACCGTTTGCGGGTAAATCCCCCAGGGCTTGCAGCTGGATCCTGGATCCGGAATGCGTCCACTTCTCCAGCCTCCAGGAAGATAAAAACCGAAACCCGAAAAAGGAAAACAGAAAACTGAAACCGAAAACGAAAACGAACGAAAAAACACATGCTCGCATTTTAATTTAATTACTTACAGCATCCGAGCTGCGAAAGGAGCCAACGCGAAGACACATTTACTCCTACATCCGCTTAATTGATTAATAAAGATTGTCAACTGAAACAGAGTCGGTGGGGAATAAATGGCGTTCGCACGTCATTGCAGTGACAAGGGTTCCCTAACTCCCAGATGGGTGTCAGATGTAGGACTACGCAATTACGGGGATCTTTCCTTTCCCTTTTTTGGGGTTGATAATGAGCGGATCGGGAAGAAATAATTATGGCGCTCAAGGAGGTCCACAATTGAGGGGTGTTCTTATTTTCGTCTGTCATGAGCATATACCGAGTGAGCAGGAAAAAAATATTTGGGTGTCTAAAGAAATAAATATGTATTGATGATGGTAATTAATGAAACAATTTAATAGACACCTTGATTGCAACCATAATGAAATAAGCTTGTAATAATAAAAATGAGATCGGGACGTATCGGCTGTCCATTTATTACCCAATCACATATTTGCCTATTTCCGGGTATATTTCCTATAATCAAAAAAAAATGTTATGTTGTTTCTATCATTCTTTATGACCTTTTATATATCTTTATTATAAAACACCCAAAATAAAAAAAGATGTATCTATCCCAAACATTTAACTATTTTCTGTATGACATTCTTTATAATCGAAATAAAACAAGTACAACACATATGTATATGTACACTATTTGTCACTCCTCACATATTAACTCGTAAATTACGTTCAATAAATATAAATTTTGCCGCACTATCGCCGGGATGGAGCCATTATCCGAAGCACTCTCATTTCACATTTCACAAACCGAGTGGCCTTTGTCATCATCGTAAATCTCAACTAACTGTCAACGCAGCGAGTTCTACGGCACAATTCAATGAGTGCCTCTTCATAAATCTCGACTACCGATGTCACTCTTGCCCAATTTGTTTGTGGTTCTTTTATACTGCTCTCCTTTTCATAGTTATCAGAACCAGTCAGGTTAAGTTGTGTCCCCCTTAAGTGTCTTTAATTTAGTGTACATCTAAAATTACAAAATCACCTCAAAACAAAATTTGTACTGTACACAAGGCGAATCAGATTACCTCAGTTTCGGAATGGAATCGAAAAGCTTAGGCTGAAGCTAAGCGCGAAGTCCCACAAATTGAATCTAATCGAGCGACTATCTACGTGTAATTACAATTAACTTGGATGGGGAAGAAAATCGGGGGAAAAGCTAAAAGATAATGAAATAATTTTTTGTGCGTGGCAGGTTCACTGCGTATGTGTGTGGAGTGTGCGGGTGCTTTTGCGGAGGAGTTGGGGGGGATGGTGTGTGATGGGTGGTAACGCTAAATGTTGGTTAGCCCTAAAAACAGTTTCCACTTTCGGGTAGGTAATCAATCATTGTCAATGCCCTGTCAATGCTGCGGTCTGCATACCGCAGGGGTTGGATGAATGGATAGGCGGATAGGTGGATAGGTAGATAGGTGGATGGATGAAAGCCCAGTCCAAACTTAAATTACTTACATCTTTACTAAGCAAAAATAGAGCATATTAATTTTGATTTCGTAATAGATTTTAAATCAATCAATGAAAATGTGTTCAAGTTAAAATATATTTCGATTAATAGTATTTCTTAATTTTTGTTCAATGCCTAGAAGTAAAGAATGGGTGTGATATTCTCCCAAATACTGGCTTGTCAGACAACGGGAAATTCTCAAGAAATCAAACTAGAACTAGGCCAGCGACGAATGAAAACTAATAAAAATCAAAATGAAATCAAATTAAATAAACAGCCAAGCAACAAACATAATGAAAGAAACAGGAAAATAGAATGCGAATGGCAACAATAAAGCAGGGCAATTACAACAACAACGAACCGACGATAAAACCAGAGAAAGGACTTTGAGATGAGGCGAAAATTTAAGGAAGCCAGGGACTAAGATAAATTTTCTAAAGCAGACACAATGAAAATTACGGCAACGCCGATGAAAGTCAAAGGCTCGGGCCGAAAAGGAAAGCCGAAGAAAAAGTAGCGGAAGGAAATGCCATTATGACGTAAATGTGCTAAAATAAAACAACATGGCGGACAACCCAAGCAACAACAACCAAGCGTGTCGAAAGCTATATGTGTGTGTGCGTATTTTGTGAGGCTAATGTCAAAGTCAATCTTAGGAAAAACGCGTAGCGCATAAACATACAACAAAAGTAGAGAGTACAACGGCAAAAGGCAGTAGCAGTTAACCAAAAAACAGAAAGAACGCTATATTCGAGTGCACCGACTATAAAATACCGGGTGCTTATTGCTTTACATACATTGGCTTGCATCAAAGAGAAATCTTCTCAGCTATTATTCGATTTTAGATTTAAAATCGGGAATCACTCCAGAGAGACAAAAAGATTAAATCTTAGCCCTTTTTGTCAATCTATTAATAATGACAATATAAATAAAGTTTCCCACTTGCTGAAGCGAATGTTGTATTTATCTTAAATGGGTTTTCTACACCCCGAATGTTATTTATTTAAAATACACCCCAAATATTTTAATTATGGCAAGATCTAATGGGTTACCTTAAATTCTACCTTTGCAAGAGTACAATATACCCTACCTAAAGCCTGAGTACCGGGTACAAAAAACAAGAAAAGGAAAACCCAAAAAGAAAGCAAGAAAAGCAACCCCCAATTTTCAACGCGGGGGGTTTTTGGCCGGAAAAAAACCCAACGCAAGCCGGAACCCCTCAAACGACAACTCGATTTTTCTTCTGGCACAAGAAAAATTGCCAAAATTAAAGCAAAAAAGAAAAACAATTTTCTCTTTTCCTCTCTTTGCCCCATTTTAAGGGTTAGAAAATCTTTGGAGACCAAAGTTACGCAAAAGAAAAATTGTTTAAAATGCGGAATGAAGATGAAAATGTTAAACACGTTTCGAAATTGTTTTCTTCTTTTCTTTATTTGACTCGTGTCAGAGTGTGTGATTTGTCTAGGTGCAAAGGTGAGAAGAATAGGAAATATGGCAACACCAGAAGGAAAAACTAACAAACAAAAGTTGTGAAAGAAGTTGGAATGTGTTTTTTGGCGAAAAAGTTTAAAGGCTTCAGGTGAGGCTATGTGGAAATCTCCAGAGCACACTCTAATCCTTGAGGTCTGGGGATCTTTGGATTAATTAAATATTATTTCCCTATTCTGTTGTTTTATTTAAAGAAGAACAAAACTGAACTTGCATCAAACCATCTTTTAAATCATCGAACAAATTAATAATAAAACCAAACCTCATTACAATTTTTGTCTAGGCGAAAACTTTTAGTTTTATTTACTTATTTATTTAATTTTTATACGAAATTTTATTTTTACTTTCTTTAAATATTTTTGCCAGACACGAAAGCGATGTCTTTAGCTGAGGCAAATGAATATTTTAAATAGGTAATTTGGGAAAATATTAACATAAGTACATATATCACCTATATTAAGAATTAAAACTGCTAAATAGAAACCAAACAATACAGTGTCTTATACTATTATGCCTAATTATTGAACCTAAAGAATATCCAGGGCTGCCGCATCTTAATTAGAAGGGCCCAGGTCTATTCGGGAATAATAACAAAGTAGCTCTACCCCTTTCGTCAAGGTTATGGAAAATAACAACAACAGAGCACTAGAGCAAAATCTACAGCGTCTACGCTCTCTTTGTCTGCTTTCCCCGATTTCCCCGTTAGCTCTCTCCTCTCTCGCTCTGGACTCTCTCCGTTCTGGCTCTCCCCCGCAGGATTTTCCCTTTTTATATATGTATATACGTATATTTTCTGCAGTCGACACTTTGGGGGTGGTTAGATAAAATGTGGAAATTGTTGAAAATGCCGCCTGCCTCTCAGGCAGCCGATGGTGCTGCATCGTTATGTGGGAAAACCCGGGTCGACGGACTTGGATGGATGCCGCCTTTGCTTTTTGGGGGTGGTTGCTGGGTGTTGGGTGTTCGGTGTTGGGCGTTGGGGAGTTGGGAGTACGCAGCCTGAAGCTCGGAGAAGTGGAAATGGAAGGTGCGACGGCGACAGAAGACAGACGACGAGCGAAGGACGAAGGACGACAAACGTTGGAGGACAGAATACGGCGGCAACTGTTTTCACTCCATGTCCTAGCCTTCGTCTTCTGCTCCTGCTGCTTCTTCTGCTGGCAGGCATTTTCAAAAAATTTCCTTCTTTATTTTCCGCATGCACAGAGAAAAAGGTTTCATTTGAGAACATTTCTGTGAATTGTCATAATTAAGATTAAAATTGACATACAAATCATATATTTATGTTATTAATCATATATTTATGTTTTATGCATTGAAAAACACGCGCATGTTAATAAACTAGCATGCCTAAACAATATTTACTTACAGAATCAGGTCGACCAAAGGCTATTCGCAGAAGTAATTAAGATAGATTAATCAGTCTCTCGAATTTAATTAAATCGAAGTCACTGATTATTTAAATACATATCTATTTAGCTAATATATATCATTTGGAAGTGAAAAATTGACATTTTTTTTTTAATATATAGTGAAATAAGAAGAAAGATTTTTTTTTTTAATTTTTCAGAAACCAGAAGCCTTAAAGCCTTTTGCAATTTTTCAGAAACCAGAAGCCATAAATAAAAATGAAGAACTGACTTACAACAAATCTTAAATAAATTAATCTTTTTCAACCTCCCTCTGGACCTTCAACATTAGCGAGAGTGCACCAGATAATTCTGAAGTCTGGATTCTGGACACGCTCACTTAAATAAGCGCTAGTGTTGGGAGTTGATCGTTTAGCAAAGTTCACTGATATCATTGATATGGTATCGATCGAAACGCGTTTGGACAACCCGCTATATAATTGCGATCTGTGAGAAATTAAGCCGATTATGAGTTCGCTAGAACCGTTCAATCAACCCTGTATAATACATATATGAAGATCATATTAATGAAATCACAAATAGCTGGGATAACCACAGTTTGAAGGTTCACAGTTTGAAGGTACACGCCTTACGCGTGTACCTTATCTTGTTAGGTTTTCAAATCATTTATGTTCAGTTAAGTATATATGTTTTTCATTAAACTGACCGCACATCAGATCTTATGAAATATTGCAATCCAAATATGTATTTTTACTTTTATATACTACAATAGGTAAGACTCAAATAGCCATTTTAACATGACAATTTTTTCCTCAGTACATTTGAACCATTCGGTTCTTTTTTGGGGAAAACTCGGCAAAAATAACAACAATTTTGCCACTCATAAAAAAGGCAATAGACCAAGCGGAGGGAGAAGGGAAAGAGGTGGGCGAGGTGGCTGAGAGGAAGTAGGAAATTTGAACTTGGGCTTGTGATGTATGTCCGATGTCTGTGGAGACCCAAAAACTGCCAATGCGGCCGACCACTGCGGCAGAGTTTTCCCTGGTCGAAATGAAAATGGCAGACGAAAATGTTAAGCGATGGATGGGCAGTTGCCACCGGGTGTTTCAGTCGGGTGGTTTGACCTCTCACCCCAACTCCGCGTCCCCCAATCCCCCCTACAATCTCGCCAGTCACCCATCAAGCAAACTGGTGAAAGTTGCCCTTGAATGGTGTTTTCTGGATTATGCTCTGTTCCGCCTGCTCTCCCGATTTCCCTGACCGTTTTCGTCTAGGCTTTTCCTCTCTTTTTCTCTTTCCCTGTAGGTCCATTTCCCTGCTTTTCCCTGCAATTCCAATTGAGTTTTGGGTCCGGTGTTTGAGAGCAAATTGAAGTCGATAAACAGAAGTCCAGGAAAAGCTGAAGGCAATCAACATATGAAAATAATAATAGGAAGCTGTGAACCAAAGTTGGGCGGATGATATTTGCCAGAGAAAGTACAAAATTCCTTATGTGTGGAAAAATATTATTGTTAATAAGATTTGAAGGGTTTTGTAGGGTCGTGGTCTCTACGAATAGTGATTTTCACATAGACACGCTGTCATTTATGAATACTTTTAAACCGATATTTATTTTAATTTCATCAAGCTTTGCCAATTTTTTATACTTTATTTATAAAATATTTCAAATAGCCTCTAACAATTGTGTACTCTACATTTACGCCCCGTGTCACATAGTTTTCTAATTTGTTTTACTATAAACAAATATAGAAATATGTAAACATAAAAATGGTTTGCAAAACTCACCTCCTAAAAAAGATTCCTTTGGTGTTGTCTGCTAGTCTGGTTATTTTTACCGAATTTCGCAGTACAATTGCAATATTTGGTTTTCAGTTGTATGTAAAATTGTTATTTCACTTCGTTTTAGTTATTTATATAGTTATCGTTTTTGGATCGTATACGTTTTTGCATTAACACGGCACGGAACGGAATGGTTGCATTTTCGTATATTTTTATTGCTCTCGAAACATCGGATTGCAAACTGTTACGTGAATTTCTGGCTGGGTATCCGTTCAAACTTGATTTGACGAACCTAAGGAAGATATTTCAGATTAGTTATTGACGAACAAGTGGCGTGAACTGCAATTAAATGGAAAACAAAAGGAAGTTACATGGACTATAAAAAGCCAGACGAGGCACGCGGTATTTAAAAACTTAGCAAACAAAAAACAACAAAATACATACATATATAGAACAACTGTCTGGATAGGTGTGAGGGAAAAGGTGTAACCCAGCCAACAACAACTAAATCAAATCGCAGGAAAATGCCTGGATTTTCCCAGCTCCCCACAACCCTTCGCTTGGCTGACTCTCAATGGGCTCTGGGGCAAATATTTTAAATGCGCAGATTTTTGGCATGTTTTAGTGGCAGTTCACGTTTTGAATTGTTGCCATGCCCCACGGAAACGGTCCAACGCTCGTTTCACTGACAATTTAATACAAAAAATGCCAAACATTTTCACAAAATAAAAGGACCAGCACAAAAAGCTAACGTGAAAAAAGTTTGTCAGTCGTAAAGCGTGTGTTAACCCTTTAAAATAGCCGAAAAAATGAGTTGTTGTACGTGGGCAGAGGAATGATAAAAAACTTGCTCGAAACGGTACGGCTGGCTCCTTTTTTATGAATGTGCTTTGCAAAGATATGAATGCGATATCAGTTGATGTAGGGGATAGTTTAAAAATAATTTGCATTAATGCAAGCTGAATATTTTAGGGGTAATAAAACAA
>VNJZ01001816.1:0-16149 GCA_008042795.1 Drosophila asahinai | reverse complement strand
CCAATGTATGTATGTACAATGTAGTGTATGTACATTTTTAAATTGCCTTTTAGTGTGAAGCGCAAACGTTTAGGTACCGGGTATCTCACAGTCGAGCACAGGCGACTGTAGCTTTCTTACTTGTTTTGATTCGTCCAGGTATTTCGACACAGCTCGGAAGTGTTCTTCAGATTTCGTTTGAGCTTTGGTCTCGTGAATATTCCCTTTAGTAAGCGGAACTACATGAAAATTTTCGTCCCCGACCAGCGCAACAATTTTGTTGACCCAGGGCGTTCGATCTTTTCTCCCTTATGTAGATTGGTGGGGGCTTTGATTTCTTTTGGGTCTCTTGACCCATTTCCGGTAGATCATCCGCTAAAAGGGCAAATCTGTTGCTGTTAGATCTCCTGGGTTGATCATTGCCTCCTTGGACACGGTTTATCTTTGGCTTGTTACCGACCGCGCTGTTCTGCGGGCTAAGCTTACGCTTGATTTGGATGTAGCGATCCATGCTGGTCTGAATGGCCGGGGCCGCCTGTTGAATATTGCCGATTTTGGCTTTGGAGCTTGCAGTTTTTGTTGTTATTGTTTTTGGCGCTGTAGTCGATGACATCGCAGACGTTTCCGCGATATTGGTCATTGCTAGAGTTGTTGCTGTTTCTTTTCCCGGCGTTAAGGAAGTTGTTGCTGTTGCTTTTGCTGCAGTTGCAGAAATTTTGTCACAGCTTGTTGTTGGGGTATTACATTGAGAACTCCATGATGTAGGAGTAGGAGTGGGTAGAGCGGGTGAGCAAGACCGTGCTCTTTGGCTATCGACCGCCAGACGGTTGCTCTTTGTCGCCGTTTCGTTGCTGTCGCGCGTTGAGAAATACGATAAAAAACCGTTACATGGGCTCACGGAGCTTCTACGCTCTTTCTTTTGTTCGTCGCTCATTGAGCTATTTCGCGTGGCACTTATTATTTTATAAAATAATTATGCACTTGTTTTAATCATATCACTAGTTTTGAGTCGAAAACTATATATTTGTCTGATTTAGCGTCTTTTCGCTTATCTTGGTACACTCCAGTATTATATTCTTTATTTTATTTTTTTCTTAAAATCATCCACTTTCTATCATTTTTCCCGGAGCCCGGAGTAATTTTGTTTGCCACTTCTAAAACTTTGAGAAATGTGGTGCGTCGGGAAATTTTCCCTCAACTGCGGCAACCATTTTCTCCAGCCAAAACCGCCTAATGAACACTCAAGCAATGCGCACCCAAACCGAAAATATGGCAGAAAACCACCGTACGCAGACCCAAATGATGGCAGAGCATAATGCTGAAATACTTAGTATTGAGAGACAAAAGCTTGAAGCCGTATATCAATTTTTTAATAAATAAGTTAAGTTAAATACCTTTAGATAGTAAAAATTAGATATTAAGAGACAATCAAATTAAGTTCCTTACCGCAATGAAGAAATTAAAAATTCATTCATATTAACGACACAAGTTTATTTAATTTTTACATTTACACAGTGGCTTTCGATACGCACAGCGGCACAAAGCGGAGAAAAAAAAGTTCTATGGAATTGTTGTTGGCTTGGCTCGATACGCACAGCGAACCAAAGAGGAACCGGCGTGTGCCCTAGGAAAGTATGGCGAGTGCCGCTCCGTATGCTAAGTGCCAAAACAAAAACAAATGTGCCCGCGTGCCATAGCACTGAGCACCCCTGCTCTATACCATATGTCAGTGTTGGTATTCTGATGGACGTTGTTGCACTACGGTCAATACACTCATGTAACCCTTCGAAACCAAGCCCGTGCTTGTTAAGGTTAGGAGTTAATAGGCGCGAAAGAAAAGTATAGGTAAAAGAATGCGAGGAAACTACCCTCCACCATTTAGACCAGGGGTCCGCACGGCCCTATCCCGCGGGATAGGATTTTTCTCAGTCGGCGTCGCTGCCGCTCATGCATAGTATGCACAAAAGAGAACAGAAGAATCAGTGATGACTGATGTCTAAATTTAGCTTTTTTTAGCGTTAAATAGCTAGTTTTTAGGTTATAGCTAATTTTGTTGCCATATAACAATATATTTTAGCTGTTTTTTTTCGCATATCTAACCATAGAGTGTTCGATGTTCACTCATACAAATGCAATGTTGGCATTTGACTGTAGTGGTGCGGACCCCTGATTTAGACCAATATCGAGCAGCTCGATTGCTATCTTGCATGTGTACTAAGTGGGTTAAGATTAATGTTTTTAGTTTAGGAAGGCTATCTACAGATGAGGTTATTTTGTACAAATCATTATAATTTGAACAAAGTACTCTAAAGGGATCATGTATTTCATGAGAGGTTCTACAATGCTGCAAAAAGGCAAGATGAATCTGGAGGTTCTACATGGTACGTGGAAATTCAACAGCCCCAAAAGATCGGTGTTTCCACGTCACTACGGATCCGGTTATACATAAAGACAATGCCTAGCATCGTTCTACGATTTGGTAACGACGGTAGGTTAATTAGGAGAAGTCTACTAGAATAAGATGGCAACCTATGGTTTGCATCCCAGTTTAAGCCACGGAGTGCAAAAAGTAAAAAATTCTTTTGAACTGACTCAATGCGTTTGCTGTGGACGTCCCACTGGGGACTCCAAACGCAAGATCCATATTCTAAAATAGGACGAACTAACGAAATGTATAAATTCTTCGTGACGTAGGGGTCATCGAATTCTTTCGACCACCGTTTAATAAATCCAAGCACACCCCTGGCTTTATTTACAATGGACGAAATATGATCAATAAACTCCAGTTTAGAATCTAGGCGGATACCCAAATCGTCATCTAGAGTGATCCTTTCCAGAGAGCAGCAGTTCAGCGTATAAGTCGCAAGCTTGGGAGAGGCACGTGAGAATGACATGAGCTTGCATTTGGAGCCATTTAGGTTTAATAAGTTTGCAGTGCACCATTTTTGAACGTTATTAAGATCTGTTTGTAAATCTGACTTGCTAGCGACGTCCTTATATTCCACGCAAAGTTTAACGAGGTCAGCGTTTATGAGTACTCTGGAGTTAGTCAAAACTTTGGGCAAGTCGTTAATGAATAATGTAAAAAGTAAGGGACCTAGGTGGCTCCCTTGCGGGACACCAGAGGTCACCCGGAGAACATTTGTGAAGTGAGCTCCAGAAGGTTAGTTGTCGTTGATCTTCGTTTAACAAATCCATGTTGGCATGGCGAAATTACTGATCTACACAGGTGCTGCAAATGGGGAGTAATTACGTTTTCGAAAAGTTTTGGGATGGCTGACAACTTAGAGATTCCTCTATAGTTGTTAGCATCCACTTTGCTACCTTTTTTGTGGAGAGGAATGACGAATGACTCCTTCCAAATATGGGGAAATTGGGATGACTCTAAGGATAATGTAAACAATTTTAGAAGGGAACTGCACAGGGCCTCGGCACAATACCTAAGCACACAGCCTGGTATTCGATCCGGACCTGGCGAATAAACTGGCTTGACACGTTGAAGATCCAAAAGAAGAGAGCTTTCGGTTTAGCTAGGACTGAAGATTAGGTTTGTTATGTTATAATGAATAGGTATGGTTTAAATCGGATGACGGAGAATAAGTAGTTAGAAAAACTGAGCAAACTGAACCCTTCAACGCGTCAGATAGTTTTTATAACACTG
The DNA here is from genome assembly GCA_008042795.1 of Drosophila asahinai. Lineage (NCBI taxonomy): Eukaryota > Metazoa > Arthropoda > Insecta > Diptera > Drosophilidae > Drosophila > Drosophila asahinai. The sequence goes on along the minus strand of VNJZ01001816.1, from coordinate 12,509 downwards.
CGCGTTAAGCACGGTGAACTTAGACCGAGCCGCTAAATAACGAGAATGGACAGCTTGAGAACCATAACGTTTAAATTTAGAATAGAGATTGGACTTAATGCTTTAAAGGCGAGTCAACTCTTTACTAAACCAAGGAGGCTTATTTGAGATTGACGGATAGTATAGCGGAACACATTCGGTAAAAAAGGAATTAATAGCATTGTAAAAAATATCCATGGCACCCAGCATGTCAGTGCACATGTATAGATCGGACCAATCAAAATCAGATATGAAATTATTCAGCCGTCGAAAATCCGCCTTGGACTTCGGGTTGTGTCAAGGCCGGGACCCTAACCAAACTGACTCTTGCCGGATCAGAGGCAAAGCAGAGATCGAGAAAGCGATCTAAGGAATTTCGTACATGGTTGAGACAGCGAAATGTCAAACAAGCCATCAATAAAGTCATGCCGTGCTGTAGTTAAACGAGTATTTGAAAATTCATTTGTGGACTAAATAGCCCCAGGAATGTTAAAATCACCTAGAACTACTAAATGGTCCCTATCCGAAAGTCTATTGGATACCGCCTGAATAGCGGAAAGGTGGTTCCAATAAATTGGAAGTTCCGACAGGGGGGGAATATATCATAGGAACATGTAATATAAATAAAACTACCGTTAGATGATAGCTTCACACAAAGGAATTCAACATCGTTGCATTCATCGAAAGTTAATAATTTAGACGTGAGGTTGGCGTCAACCGCAATAAGGACACCGCCCCTTCGCCTGGAAGGCCGATCAAGCCTGTAAGTTGTGTACACTGCTGGAAAAACTTCGGAGCTTAGAATCTCCGGCTTTAACAAAGTTTCTGTGAACCCAATCGTCTGGGTTTATAAAAATAGCATTTCCTAAAGGCTCATGAATACTTCCTTCCTCCTCTACTTGGTTGCGGATTTCGTAAATCTCATTATCTACTATCTCAAGCATTGCTGCATTTTGTCGATGACAATAGTTATGTAACAGGCAACAAACATTAATAATACTGCAATTCAGAAACAGAATTAAAAAAAAAAGAACAAACAATTAAAAAGGCCGCGCGCTGTAATCGAGCCACGGTTCTACCGGTCGTAAGCTGATATTCTACTTGTTGAGCTATTTGTTTGGTTTGAAACGGCTGGTCGAAGCTGCATTAAGAGTATTTTGAAATGCAATTTTGGGAAAATTGCGAATTTTACGGACTGTCTAGTAGGCCGATCAAAAATCCTGTCTTAGCGTACATCTTTAACCAAGAACGAAGCATTTAAAAAGTTAGTCGTGTCGATAGGTCATTCCGTATGACCTAGGCGAGCGATAATTAAAAAAGCGTTACATATTTAAATATTTAGAAGAAGATAACTGAAGTCAGTTGGTAAGCAGTTCTTGCTTGCTGCAAACTGCTTTCGCCCGCCGGCATATTGAGAGCTGCTGTCCCTTACTTCGTTGGAGAACAGTTGGGATAGCCTACAACCGGAGCTGTCATTAGCCATCAGCTCCAGCGTGTCGGAATCAACCGGATACAGCCCAGCCATTTTACTTCAGGCTAGAGAGCCACGCTTACCAGGATCTTGGTACGACGAAGGCAGCAGAAGGGTTTGCAACCAAGCTCGGCCCCAAATTCGATGGGCCGTACAAAGTGGTTGTTTCTCCGTCCCCTAACGTAGCTCCACCGAATCTACTTAGCGTTACATATTTACATATTTAGAAGAAGATAACTGAAGTCAGTTGGTAAGCAGTTCTTGCTTGTTGCAAACTGCTGTCGGCCGCCGGCATATTGAGAACTTTAAGTGAAAATTGAATCAACCTCCCGAGCTCTGAAAAAAAACCAAGACATAAATAGAACAAAAAACAAGCCAAAAGGCACTTTTTTAAACTGATACTGGCCGCTTTTGCGTCACAAAGACGGTATATTTGTGACTCGATCGTGGCAACTGCCACGTGAAAAAAACAATTTTTCAGATCTATTGTGCTGCTCGTATATGAGAGGTCATAGAAAGAGGTCCTTAATAATGACCTTGTTTATGCGTCTATAGTCGACAAATAGTAGAGGTGAGCCATCATTTTATTAACCAAAAAGACTGGACTTTTGAACTCGGAATTTGATTCTTCAATAATCTCGTATTTGAGCCACTCGTCCATTTTCTGCTCTACGATACGCGATTCTGCAAATGGAAGTCGTCGCGGTCTCGAGTATATTGGGGTTTCATCGGCTGGAGCGATTCTCATTTCTACGCCCGTTGCTTTAAATTTTTTTCGGTTCATAGCTTGAAATTAGTTCATGTACTTCACTTTGCACACCCATGCTGCCGGATTGAGCGATTCGCTTTCGGCCACGACATCGATTTTCATTTCTAGATTTTCGTTTTTGGGCTGCACGACCGAATAAAATGTCAGCATTTAAGAATAGTTCCTCTCCAATTATTATGTGAATATCAACACAGTTTATGGAAACAACACAGAAATTGAGAAGATACTCGTCTTGATCTGTATTAATTGATATAATATTAATAGAGCCACGGTTCTCCCGGCCGCAAACTGATATTCTACCCGCTCGTTTGGTTGGAAACGGCTGGCCAAAGCTGCATTAAGAGTACTTTGAAATGCAAATTTAGGGAATATGCGAAAAATATGGTCGGCTTATTAAGATATGCTTAAATCTACTTAACTTTTCCAACCGATTAATCCTCAAAACCGGAACTAGAGCTCTCAATGCACAATGGGGAATTTGACCACTTTTTCTGACCAAAACCCGTTTTCTGAAAGTCGACAATTAAAATAAGTTTTAGTGTAACGCATTCACAATACACACATCTTCATTGTTTCATAACGGAAATTTTGAAAGAGGGCGCCACAACAAAGGAATCAGCTGATAAACACAGCTGTTGCATTTGCAACGCACAGGCGTCTGCACTATTAAGTTTTTTTAGCAAAGTTTAAGTGATAAGAAGTATATTACTCAAATTTTTTAAATGAACTACAATCTGTGTGGTTTGTACTGTGTTTGTGAACTGCATTTGTAAAAATAAATTGTGTTGTCCCGTTAAAAGAGCAAATATTTAAGTAGCCTTGCAAATGCATAATGTTCAGGTCAGAAAATCTTTGCACCCCACTGTGCTCAGAACTTGTCGAAAGCTCGCCCGCTTACGCGCTCTGGCCGCTCTTCGCTCTCCCGTTCACGCGCTGTTATTATCACTCCTAATTCGCTCACCCATTCTCGCGCTCTTATCTAGAAGTTCTGCAGGCGGGATTTTAGTTTTCTATGTAATATGTAAGTTTAGTATGCAAACAGAAGTCAAATAAACAAAAAAGTGAAATCCTTCGCTCTGCCACCGTGCCTTTATTCTACGGACTGGGATCTCGGGACAACCATATCTCTGAGTATCATTATCGTCATCATCGTTATCTTCATCTGTCCAAGAAGGAAGCCACCCCCGTCACAACATTTGGTCCTTCGAGCCGGATGAGGATAACGATGATGACTAACTCTACATGGATCTGCATGGATCCGCTCAAAATTCTGGATATCAAGGGTCAAGAATCTGGTTAAGTCCATCATTTTCTCATGCCAGGTATGTGTGATCCACAAGAAGAAGCTAAAAACCCAACTCATGTGTGAATTATCTAAAGAAGGAACGTCCTTTTCGCGTCCATTTACTTATACGGGCATGGACTATGCCGGACCTTTTGATATTAAAAACTACACCGGACGAGCCTGTCTCATTGCGAAGCGGTATGTGTTGGTATTTGTGTGTTTCTCTAAGAAGGAAATCCATTTAGAGTCTACGTCTGACCTCACAACCGAGAAATTTCTCGCAGCCTTCGCTCGGTTTGTGTCCCGAAGAGGGTGCATTTAACAAGTTCAGTCGGACAATGAGAAGACCTTTGTGGGAGCAGCCGCAGTGCTTTCTCACGATTTTCTTCAAGCTGTAAAGGAGTCTGTGGTTTATTCCTCCGGGAGCTCCCCACATGGGAGGTTTGTGGAAAGCTGGCGTCAAGAGTTTCTAGACCTTGTTGTATAAATCCACAGCCACTCGCAAATACACTTTTGAATAGCTTTCCACGCTTCTCGCCAAGATCGAGGCAAGATCCACCAACAAGAAAATGCCCCGGCGTGAGTGCTAGCAAGTCTGTGGGGTCTTCGGACATTGGAGCGACTGGCAGATATCTTAAATTTTACCCGAACTCTTTCATGAAAGCTATAGGATAGGCTATAGGCTGTCTGATCCGGATAATTTTCATTCAGAATTTTTCTTTATATATACGATTGCTAAAGTTTCATGTTGATTTCTAATAAACTGACCGAGTTATTAATTTTTTTCGAACAAATTTTTTAAATTCCCCATAGTGCAACGATGGAATAACCGGTAAGTCAACTGGACATTTTGCCGAACATTGTATGAAATATATATATAAGTTCAAGATAGGCTTGAAATTTGCCAGTTCTGCTGACACTCTTCGTTAACATTGGTTTCTGCTCTTGGTACCATCGATGTCGCCGTCGCTGTTGTTACCATTTTATGCTGACTTCTTTGTTTTGTTGACGTATTTCATTGGTCGCTGCTCAGGGTCTTGCCGATGTCGCCGTCGCTCTAAGCCGATCTTAACGATAGTTGTTCGGTACAAGAACCATATATATATTTTTTTTTATGCACTTGGTTGAATTTACTCAACTTGGGAAGTTAGCTGTTCTGTATTCCCACGATCGCTGATCAAAAGGTGCAAGCTCAGCGCACGTGCCCATATTTGTGAGAACTTTATTGGGGCCATAGCTAGCTAAAAGTGGAGAACTCAACGCGGTTGTATGGATTTTGCATTAATTAATTTATAAATATATAAAATATATATATTGGGCTTAAATATTACACACACCATACTATATGATACAATTTTAGCTTTCAGAATTAAGAATATCATTTGCTATACCAAATCACATTTCAATACCCCAACCAACAAAGATGCATTGGTAAAATCCCATTTAAAAGGTACGATTGGAAAAACTGGGTAAAGAACAATGACATAAGTTTCGACGAACATAAGGGATTTATATAGCGCAGTCAGCGATGATCCATTTGCACGCGAAGTCGTTAAGGGGAGGGCATTGGCCGAAACACTGCCGATCGGATTTCGATCAAGCTTACGCAAAGCTTGTGGGGGGTGTGGGCAGAAAGACAGACTGACTAACGGCATCTATTATTTTCAGGCACGTAAATAATGGTTCTGATTACGTTTGGAAAGGCGAGTGGCGTCCAAAGAACTCACCCCACCCCACTCACATAAAGCTAGCATAAAGCTAAACTGTCCAAAAACAACAATCACCTTGCAGACCTCTAGGCTACACCCTTTATTATGTAATGGCCGGCAGTTGTCGCATTAACTTGTTGGTTTTCTTCCTTACATGTTTGTTTTTTCTATTTCTAGTTCTTCCTCTTTCACTGACCAAAGCAGTGTTGCCAAATCAGCTTTTTTTCCGGCATTTTTTTTTTAAGTGAAACTTCTTTAGGCGCGTTATGGATTTTCGGGGACGGAGTAAAACCGATTCATGACCGACACAAAAACGCGCGTAGGTCCTGTCCCTCTCTCACCGCTGGCGAACGATCTTCCTCTCCTCTTCTATCCTCTCTCGCTCTCAGCGCGCTAGCACAAAGTTGAGAGCGTAAAAATCTAAAAATAGAATGCGCATGTGAGCACGTGTGTGTATGCGTACTTGAGCGAGAAGATGCTTTTTAAGCCGAAATCATTCCTGTGACAAAACAAATTCATTTACAGAAGTTGAAAAAAGGGTGAGAGGTGTGTGTGTCAAAAGAACTTCTGATTGAACAGGTTGCATACAGATATTATCAGGTTAAGTATGCATTAACTATTTTTGATTGGCATCATAATTCTTATCCATCTTTTTCGACCTGAATATGAAAATATGTAATGTGTCTTCTTCTTCTTCTCGATCGAGAGCTGTGCGCTGCAACAGAGTCGCAACAACATTTCGTGACCTCTGAATTTAAGCGGCAGTCTAAAAGGGCAAATTTTTGGTTTCCTACAGAATTTCAGTGTTAAAAATGAGTGGTGACGAGATAGAGGTGATGAACACATCAGTGTCACAAGAGGAAGTGTCCGTGTCCTCTGAGAATAACCAAAGAAGAGAAGAGTCAGAGTCAGTCACAGTGACATATGGTAAATATAACCTAAAAGAGATGATAAATATTTCACAATATAGAAGTATTGTTGGAATATAATTGTTTAACATATTGGCGAGATTATACAAACAGTGAAATATGATGTAGGAATGTCGTCGCTACAACCCAAAGAGCAAAGGGCGACAGGAGGTACAGAGAGCGGAAAAAAGAATTAAAGCCCCCCAAATCTCAAGCTAAAACGGCTGCAGAACGTTGTAAAGCATACAGAGAGCGTTTGCGATCTGCTGCAGCTAACGCTATAACACCTGCTCCAATTCCATCAAAAAAGGGAAAAATCGTTTCGAACTCTACGAGTTCTGTTCATTTATTGAGTCCCAATGATGGTCCAGAATACGTCGTACATGCAGCACAAGTTCATAACCAACATTCCATGTCAAAACCCAACAATATTCACCACAATTCAATAAGACAGCAGCGAAGTAGAAATAATGCCCTCGAAATTGTAAGTTGATATGCCATTATTGCATTGTTCGAATTAATTAATTTATTAATTAACATCGAATTAAATTTGGAAATTAACATGGGAATACATATTCATTTCTCTAGGATTTTTATGAGATACTAGATACTAATCCTGTCCAAGAAGCCATAACTACACAACCGAATTATGATGAGGCGAATAATGTCAATATTGTGCGTATCAATTTCTAAAAACAATTTCACTATAGATGAAAAAAGTGATTTCAAATGAGTTTTCCAGTAAATTATACTTTCTGTTAGCAGGATGTACACGATGACCATGAACTCCCGAATAGAGAATCACTGGGTGACGTTGATTTCGATATGGATATCGAAGAATATGTCGATGGGGCACCGATAGAATTTGATGATGACTTTGTGCCTCCTTATAGTGCCTATGTAAATCACAAATTTGCACATAAACAATTTCAAAAAATGTTTGTGGAAAATCCTTTTGGCTATGCTTGTAGCGTTTGAGATCGGCTTTGGTTCGAAAAGGATTTGAATAAGAGATAATGAAATGATAAGAGAGAGAGGAATACTAGAAGTTTCACTTCTGTCGAGCGTATGCTGGACACACCCCCTTTTTTTAATTTCAGTCTTCTTTCATCCCAATTGGGAAAGAAAAGTGTGAGACGATTCTTTTGCAACAAATGCCTATCCTACTCAACGAGTGAGGCTAGGTTCAAGCGCCATGCGGAGAGATGCAGCAACGTTGTGAATAAGCGACCGAAAGAGGGTGCGACTGACATAAAATTCTCAAATCCTCAACGTCAAGTGGATATACAATTCACTGTATATGCAGACTTCGAATGCATACTAGAGCCCTCTTCATTAAATGTAAGTGACAGGACACAAATAGTAAATAAGCATGTTCCTATAGCATTTGCTTACTACATAAAGTGTGCATTTGATTCAAGTCTAGATAAGTTTGTAAACAAGACGGGGGGAAATGTCGGACGCACTTTGTTTTAGTAATTTATCGTCCGATTTGTCCGAAATTCATGAAAACTATATGAAGTGTATAGTTCCATTACAAATGAGCACACAGGACTCATTTGATTTTGATGAGGCTCTTAATTGGCAAATTTGTAAGGGAGTATTAGTTTAACTTGGCAATTTAGAGAGGCAGTACATAGCGAGTGCAACCCAAAATTTTTCAAAATATGACGCTCACTTATTTGTCAAAAAAATTTGGTGAGATTGGAAGGAAAATTAAAGTAGTTCCTTTGAAAAAAGAATTATATATCTCAATTTTAAAGTATATCCCACTAGGAAAGAATAAACTAGAAATTCGATTTTTGGATACTTTCCGTTTTATGCCCTCCAGTCTAGACACTCTAGCAGCTAATTTGAGTGAAGGTGATTTTAAAGTTTTAAAAAAGGAATATCCGAATACATCGGATTTTACTTCACTTCGTAGGAAAGAAGTTTTCCCCTATGAATATTTAGATTGTGTACAAAAACTATCAGAAACTTGTCTCCCACCAAGCAGAAAGTTTTATAGTAAGTTAACAGACTCAAGTGTGGAATCATTTCAAGTGTCAAACACTTAAAGACTACTTGGAGTTGTATTTGAAAACTGATGTTTTATTGTTAACAGACGTTTTTCAAAATTTTAGATCAATTTGTTCAAACATTTATGAACTTCATCCTGCCAATATTATACAACTCCAGGTTTATCATGGGATTCAATGCTAAGGACTACAGAAATTACTCTCGAATTACTCACGGATATTGACATGATAACATATATTCAGAGTGGAATTCGAGATGGAATAGTGCAATGTAGTCATAGACATACAAAAGCAAACCACAAATATCTGAAAGCTTTTGGTAGCACCAAGGAATCAGAATATCTCTATTATGTCGATATGAACAATCTGTATGGTTGGAGTATGTCTGAAGATTTACCATACGGAAGCTTTAAATGGCTAGAATAAGATGAAATTAATTCTTTTAATCTAGAAAATATTTCAGAAAATAGTGAATATGGATATATTCTAGAAGTTGACTTGGAATATCCATACTCGCTTCACGACTTTCATAATGACCTACCCTTCTGTCCAGCCAACAAACTCCCTTCGAAAGATTCTAAAGTTAAATAATTGATAGCCGATCTTCATGATAAGGAGAAATATAATATTTATTAGAAGTCATTGGTCGCGTTCACCAGAACAACATGATTACTGTATAGTGATGGATCAGTTATCAATGTTCAAGTTGTTCTGGTGAACGACTCCTACGGAGCCGTCACAATAACAGCGACCCCACGAAGGGGAAATCTTTATGGTTCATTGTTATTAGTCTTAAGTTCACGCGCGAAGGGATCTAGATTGTTAAATAGTTTTAAGTCACAGAAGTTAAATATAAGTCAGAGTTAAGGAGAAGATAGTTTGCAGTGTATTGACAGAAGGGGATATAGAGGGGGAGAAAGAGAAGGAATCAGGGCCCGCAAAAACCCGTGTACATGGCGATCTCGACACCGGCTGAGCTGCGCCCGAGAGATCGAGTGAGAACGCGACCGAGTTTCGCGGCCGCGGCATGTACATAATAAGCCAGAGAGTCCGCTGCCGACAGCGCTGCCGTGAGTCAGACGAGAGAACGCGAGAGATTTTTCATCGTCACGGCCACGGTCGAAAATCTCTACATGTACATGATAAGCCAGAAAGCCCGGTGCCGACCGCGCTGCCGACAGCGCTGCCGCGAGTCAGTCGAAAGGGGAGCGAGAGAGAGATTTTTCATGGTCACGGCCACGGCATGCACATAAAGCCGCGATTCCGACGCCGACAGCGCTGCCGCGAGTCAAACGAAATATGCAAGCGATGTTCTTAATAGGAAGGCCGGTTGAGAGGAAACGAGAGAGGAATAGGTCCAAAAGGGACCACGCTCTGCCATCATCGCCATATACAGACAAAGAGCGGCTGGAAATGAGAAGGGAGAGAGGGGACGCGATCGTGCGGCTGCAGGCCGAAAGTTATTGGAAGTTCGGAAAGGCGGCAGGGGAGGGCAAATGAAGGGGATGAGAGAGAGGAGCGGGGCACTTGTCGAGAGGCAGCAAAAATGATCAAGTGACGCCGAGCCGGAATAAGTGAGAGGAAAAAAAACCACGTGCACGGGAAAAACTTAGTGAAAACAAAAAACGTGTGAAATAAAATAAAATAACTAGCAAGTGAAAACTAAAAGGAAACACGAGCTAGAAAACTTAAGAGAAAAGTGAGGAAGCAGGAAGAAGGAGTAAAAATAAGAAACGAGAATAGCGGGTAAGCGAGATAAGAGATAATTGGTGCGGCCAGGAATTGGAATGAAAAAGTGAACAAATAAGAATTAAACAAAACGAGATCGTATAAAACAAAAAATGAAAGTGAATAAAAATTGGAAATGAACATTGAAAATAGAACCCACATGTGAATAATCTAACGGAAAATAACTCAAGAGTCGGCGGCTGCCGACTGGGGGGTAAGCATGCGATGGGTTTGCCCGAGTCGAGACTTACCGTATTTTAGTGAAAATTTCTGGGGTCGCCCGTGTTTGCTTTAGCTCAGACAGTAATTGTAGTTAGAGTTGAGACCCAGGGTTTGCCCGAGTCATCCCTAACCTTAGTTTAACTTAGTATAACGTAAATAGCCATAGTTTTGGTATAAATTTTAAAGTCTAATCACGAGTACCACTGCTTGAGTATTAATCCTAGTCCGAGTGTAGACCAAAGACGCATCCGAGCCCACGTTAAATGTAGTTTGACGTGGTAAATCTGGTTTTAGGTCAAATACAGTTCGCCCAGAACCTCTAAAGACACCCGAGCCGATATTAAACGTAGGTGAAGGCGAGTTTCAGGGTTTTCCCAAGTATCTGGCTATAGGCGACCCCAAGGTTATGAGCTCGGTTAGGGTGGACCCATATAGCTTTACTCAATCGTCTAGACCTCTCCTAACAACTAAATCCCTCGATTCCTAACGAATAGGCACCCTTACACGCATTACTCACACACACGGTCCACTGAAATATTAAAAAAAAATTTTGTGCAGTTACTGGCCAACCGCTGAATTAACCCCGGCTGGGAAAACACCTTTACAGGTTTGGTGTGTTAGGTGTGAAGTTTTATATTATTCTGTGTGGAAAATCTATAGGGTGTCTTCTTTTAAGTCTTCTTACGGTTCTGTGTTCTAGTAGTCTTTTAACCAGAACATTTCCGTGGGAAGACAGTTTAGTCCCCGATCATGGGGACTTTGAGATCCCTGGCCATGTCGACAATTCGTTTGAACCATTCTGCTTCTGTGATCTTACACAGCATCTTCTTCTGGAACACTCTAATACGATCCAAATTCGTTTTGGTATCCATTCTATAAACTTGGATTCCGTACCTCCACGTAAGATCAAGTATGGTCTTATTTATCCTAACCATGTTGTTTAGGCTTAGATGGTTATTGTGACTTAGAAGCTAGGATAGCTTCGTGGCCTTTTCTTTTAGTGTGCTTTTGACTATATTTGTGTGCTTTGCAAACGTTAGTCGAGAGTCTAGGGTCACTCCAAGGTATTTGTGGCGAGCATCAGATTCTGGGATTGTGTTGGCGTGTGTGAAGAGGCTGTATAGTGTAGGTCCTAGTAAGCTTCCCTGCGCTACTCCTACTCTGATCCTTTTTACACCCGGTACCCATAGGGTACAAGGGTATTATGAGTTAGTGCCAACCGAGAACAGGCAGAAGGAGGCATCTCCGACCCAATAAAGTATATATATTCTTGATCAGCATCACCGGACGATTCGATTTAGCCATGTCCGTCTGTCCGTCCGTGTGAAACAACAAATCTCAGAGACTATAAGAGCTAGAGTTACCAAATTTGGTGACAACATTGGAATTTGTTGCACGCAGATCAAGTTTGTTTTAAAATTTGGCCACGTCCACTTCCGCACTCAAAAATCAAAAAAACGTAAAATAGGCTATACTCGTTATTTTCGGGTTAAAGTTAAAGGATAAATTATTAAAAAAAGTTATATAACGGACGTTTTCTGAAAATTTCCCTAAAAACGGATGATAAACTTGCGAGCTATTAGCAATAAGGTTAGAATTTTAACACATTCCCCTAAGGCACTGCTATTGCTGTTGCAAGCTGATAGCCGACAGGTGGCGCATTCGAGCCTTGGCCGCGCGATATAATGGCGCCAACTGCACACGAAATCACAAAAGAATAGAGCAATGACAAAAAATAACATTATTAATTTTTTGGGGTCCTTATAAAATGTTTCATTCTTATTAAAGTATGACATTAAATTATTTAAGTCGGGAGCTAATTCGATTTATTTTAAGAAGTATCGAAGTAGAGTATGATAATGTATGTACCAGCGTTTGAAAAGTTACGCTACTCTCGTAGTATTTCGTTTTGCTATTGCTATAGCTTCGTTTTTGACGAGAGCCGTAGCAGAGCCATAGCAGAACAACGAGACTGTATGTGCTCTGCTCTGCTAGCAGTTTTGTCGCTAGAGAAAGTGTAGCAATAGCAATAGCAGAAAATAAAGTTCTGTGCTATGTGTAGTAGTAACGGTAGCAAAAAATTGATAGCGAGATGGGAGCAGAGCACAAGCTATTTTTTCATGTGCTACTGCTCTAGCGTGTGTTTTTGTTTTTTTATTTTCTGCACCTTTCTTATGCACCGTTTTTTGTTTTGCTTGTCGCTTTGCCAGAATGAGAAAGAAAATATTTTCTGTCAGAATAAAAAATAAAGAATAATAAAGAATAAAGAATAAATAATAAAAAATCAAAATTAAAAACTTATATTCATTCACAGTATTCAGATTAAATCAAAATTAAGATTAAAAATTAGAGTATTCAAATTATGTATTAACTAAATGGTG
>VNJZ01001796.1:0-32039 GCA_008042795.1 Drosophila asahinai | reverse complement strand
CCGCCAACTTCATTGCGTTTTTGTATCTTTATCTGCTGGATGTGCATCCGTTTGCACCCCCTCAACTACCTCTCTTGCATGGCATTGGCGCTTTAAAAAGTAAACAGCGGCAGGGATGGGCTGGGATGGGGAGTGGTGTTGGGAATTGTTTGCTCTGCACAGTGCCGCCGTTTTGTTTAAATAATGAGAGAGCAAAAAATCGGGAAAAATGCGAATGTTTTGCGCCGCCTTTAATGTAAAATTCAAATGTTTACCCAACGCGCGGGCTTCCTCAATGGACGTCGGCGAGGGCGATGGCAGGGGCCAAACTTATACAAGCGGGGCGGCATTTGCATGGCTTTCCTTGTTGCCGCCATAAGAAAGAAATTTAAATAAACCAAAAACATTGTTTGAGTAACGTGTTGAAAATAAACGAAGCCATTCATGGGCACCACTGAGAATGGCAAACAGAAGCGCACACACTGCTCCCAGCCACAGGCAACTTCTCTAAAGAAAACGAAACTAAATTGGATTTTTAATAATTCAAACGAAGGGGAATTTCAGCTGGGATTTGGCGACAAGAAGTAATTCGATTATACGCTAAATTGATTTTATTGTTTATGGCAGTAGAAAATTTGTAATAGAAAATGGGGATTTCCCCTTTGCAATACACAAATATTAAAAAATATATTGAATACTGAAGAACACTGGATAGAGGCTATTATCCAACCGAGCTCTCCTGCCTTCAGTGTAATTTAATATTTATAGAATCTACTTTAAATGGGGGTTTTCCAATAATATTTTAATAAAGAATCTATTGGTACTAGCCCTTAAATAACTGTTATCAACGTTCTCGATATTGGCATCTCTAAAGCGAACCAAGAACAAAAATTCCAGAAACGAGAACGGTTTTTAAAGATTGCGTATTCTTGGTTAAAGAAGAAGTAATCTATTTTTGTAACTAGCTGCCAGTGCTAATGAATACTTACTACTACTACTATTTGATATGTACAATTAAATTATGTATAAATGTAATATAAAAGTGTATGTTATTACATATATAAATTCTATTAGACGTAATCGTACATTTTTAAAACACTATTGTTACGGCTCGACCTGAACTTGAGTCCCGGAAAGTCAGCACTCTACTCCTGCACTCTACCACAAACTCCACTCTGCAAAAAATAAACTTTCCAGAGTAGGAAGAGAGCGGAGGTTCTTTCAATATTCCTCTCTCTCTCTCTCTCGTCGTGACTTTTATTACTCGGATAAGAAGATAAGTTTTCGAAAAGGAATACTATATTCTTGGATAATAAAATTTTTTTAAAACTTGTTCTTCACAACTCGAATAGTACGAAACAGAGGAGGGCTCGAGTTATAGTGGCTCGCCTGCATATGCAGATATGCCACATGTATGTATGTACATATGGGTCTAGATACTCCCCGACAGTTGTGCAATTCGCGGACTAAAAGCGAGACCCCTCAATCATGCTCAATCATGCATCGTGGCGCCTCTTTCGGGCCAAGTTAAAGCTGAAGTTGCGTTTCCTGTCACACAGAACCAAACCGAACCGAACTCGAGTCCCCTCCATATGGCGCAATACCACTCTCCCTACTCTCAACTACGTAGTACTCAGCCCAGCGCAAATGAAACGAAATGAATGGTGACAAACTCAGCTCGTAAGTGGCATGCATTCATTTCTGGGCACGAAACACGACCGGATTCCCAGTCCCAGTCCCAGTCCCCGTCCCATTACCATTCGATTCGCAAAGGAATCGCTCGTTTCTGTGAAAATCATTTTCGCCAAATGACTGAGGCCCCGGCACGTTTATTTTTTATTCTTTGTACTTATACGAATATTTGCTCGGGACCAACGAAAATATTTATTGAGCACGATTTTGAAATATGAACGTTTTTTATTCGGCGGTCCCTCGTTCGCCTCAGGTTACGCAAGCAATTAGAAGGGACTCGAGAGTCCGGGGAAGGGGTTGTCACTCGGGCCCATGAATGTGGAAGTGGAAGCGAAAAAAGGGCAACCACAGTGGTCCTCCAAAACGCAAACGCAGAGCTCTGTGCAGCGGAGAGGAAGTAAGCCGGACTACGCGGGAAAGGAGCCCCTTTGCGAGGACTCGATGCTATCAATGCAATCGACTGAACAAAGGACAAGGCCTCCGGCAAGTCGCTGGGCGTCTGAGGGGCAAAAGCCTCAAAAGGGGCTACCGACCCTATGTCGAAACACGACCCGACTCAAAGGGTGGAGGAAATTAAGCTCACAGGCTCAACAACTTGCGTTTGCTAATGATTACTACGCCATATGAAAGGGATCCAGTGTCGTCAGCCTAATTCGCACGAGGAAAGATGGAATCCTTGGGATCCAAAGGAAATCCTCTAACTCCAGCAGCCATCTGCTGAGTAACATGTTTGTGCTTGGGCTTTAGCTCTTACAAATGTGTCACTAGCATAAATTTAAACAAAAGTAAAAAAGGTACAACGTATTGGCAATTTAATTTCCATCTTTTAATAGTTTATTGAGTTTTTTAAGGCATTTATACAGTGAAGGGGTCATATTTTATATTAAATTAGAGTTCTAGGCCTAGCTAAAGCATAATCTTTGCACTTTATTCTAAGTAAGTCAATGGCTACATTCATTGTTTACCCCTTTAATAAAATTATATTAATAACAATAATGCAATGATTTTTGTGTATCTTTATCATAATTGTTCCAATAAGATTGTAATAGTTTATCCGCCTTTGAAGAAGACTTTGTATCAACATTCACTGAAATATTAAAGTATTTGCAATTATCTGCCGCATTGTAATTGCCTTAGGTAAATGCCAAGACCATTTAATAACTCCAGCGGTTCTTGCCAGGCAGTTTTATGGCTATATCTTCCTCGGAGTCGGGGCCACACCCCTCTATCTCCATCTCCATCCCCATCCCCATCCCTTTCTCCCCATGGGGCCTCCACATGCAAACTGCACATAAAGCTCCGCCCCAACCGCTTTGTCTATCTCCTACGAGCTTGGGTATAACTCGTTGCGTGCGTGTCGGGGCCCATCAGGAAAGATATAGTGTGCGCCGACATTGTTGCATATGGGAGTACATGTGTTCATGAGGCGGGAGGGGCGCCGCGCCGGTGCCCCATTCTGTATTCAACAACTCGAATGGGGCGCGGCCGCGGCCTCTCCAAATTCATTAAAAAAAGACTGATAATCAACAAATTTATAGGCGTATGCCAACACATCAATGTCCGACGGCTGAGGGGTTCCGGGGATCTGAGGCCCGGGGCAGGTAGGTCTCTCGTGTAATTTGCGCACGCTTATCAAATTGTAAAATCAACTTTCGGTTCGAGACAAGAGACTTGCCGCAACTCGAGACGTGAGCAATAACGAGCCGAGTGATATTTTGTGTTCTCCATAATAATTCTGATTATGGGAAATCGATAAAAATCAATTTGCAATTTGTAGACAGCGCCCTGCCGATGGTCACACCCAGTCGGCCCCCAGGCAACTCCAACTCAGCTCGAAGCAAACCGAATCAAATTGCACACATTAAATATTTTATGATCGATTCGATGATTGTGTAATTTTTAGAAATCGACTTGAGCTACACATATCATGGTAGAGCATCCATAAATTATCTTCATAAACACGGCCAAGTCTGTATATTATGTATTTCTTTTAACTATTTTTATATTTTAATTTATTTATGATTTTATGCATTAGTCTTATTGTCATTTATTTAATCAATTAAAGTAATAATAATAATGAATAGAAAATACAATTAATACAACAAAATTTTGGCCAGGCAAAGTGATAGATCCCAAACAGCCTTAACTTTAATAAATATTCTAAATTCTTGACTTTTCTGGTGACATTTACTGCTGCTTTAAGACAAATCAGTGCAACCCAGCCAAGATAGTAATATTTGATAATGATTTAACTAAGAGAATCCCCTTCGATACACCCATTAGCACAGAAAGATCGAGAAGTACCCACCATCCTAGTTTAATTTAATTTATATTTTTAAAGTTATATTCCTAACGCTTCAAGTTCAATATACTTATAAATTTATTTCATTATTTATTCCGGTGTATAACAAGTCGAATCGATCAATGAAAAAGTCATTTGCCGTGGAAGAAACTTTTAATTACACGCGCCTCGAATTAGGTGCAATTATTTTGTAAATGAAAAATGTCCGATGATTAAGCCAATTTACCCGCCCCCCCGAGCCCCAGAACCCCTCCCCATCAGCCATCATAGACCCTACCAAAACCCCGCACCCACCTACTGTACTATCCCACCTGCCGGCAAAACTAATTAGGTGGCGTGTGAACGGATACACCTGAGCTGATGTGGCTTTTGTCGATGGAGCCAGCGGCGAAAAAATCAATTTAAAAATGTCAAAGACGAATGCGAATGGGACAGCCACCACCGCCGCCTCGCGCTGCCACCCACACCCCTCGTCCTGTGCATCAGACCGTGTGAAGTGACAAGGGCGTCAAGAGGCAACGCCCTTCAGCCGTGTTTCCACCACCAGCCTTCAACCCACCTAAAGCAATTTGTATATTTTAATAGATGAAAGTCAGTTCGCCTTTGAGGGCGGTATACCACCGAAAGAACGATTCTTTTTATACCCGGTGCTCGCAGAGTTCAAGGGTATATTTATTAGGAAAAAGCAATCAAATAGGATATGTTAACTTCGGTTTAAATTAGCTAAATTAAATTGTGAGAGTGTATGCTGACAGTGGGCATTACATTCCTAACATACCTATAAAAAAGTTTTAAAGTAATTTGAAATTCGAATAGTACAAATTAATTATACTTTATTTCCTCAAAACAATTTTACCTTTACTTTTTAAGCAATGGTAAATGAACTTTGAAATGATTAATGTTGGGGAACTGCCTGTCTCTCTATACATACATACCTGCCGGGTATGACATAGTCTGAACACCCTAGCGGGTCTTCTGTTTGGCATTCTGGCAGGCGACCAACGGAAATCATTTGGGGCTCTCGGCTCTGGTCGAAAAGCTCTTAAAACGCTGTGCATTTATTTGAATTACCCGCTCGGTTCTTTCAGGTCTTCTGGCCCGGCCTTTGTTCTTCTGCCCAATTCGGCTTCAATTCGGCACAGAAACCGTTTTGAAATCTCTTCGAGCACTGTAAATATTTCAATGCCGTCGCCGGTTTGTTTATTTGGCTTTTAGTCCGGGAACACGGAGGGAGTGCAGTACAACTTCTTGACATTCGATCGCATCGCGCACCACGCATATGGGGCGCCTGCCACACAAAGTTGTCTGCGCGCTGGCTGTTTGCATTTAATTTTGTGAAAACAAACAAACGGGGCGAACGAGCACAATACTCGTAAACCGGGGCTCGAAAGTTATGATGAGGGTCGCGAAGGAAATGTCTGGGTCCGCGGGCAAATGGAATGGAATCAGCATAAGATACTGGCGGCAGGGCGGCCAGATAGCAATGCCCATTCACCAGATACATTCGAGTGGAATCAAAAGACGAGCCATTGTGCGTTCATTTAAAATCCATAATCCCTCCGGGTCACAGTCAAATGGCGTAAGCGGCTGTGGGATCTGCAAAAGAAATCTTCATAAATTAGTCCAATGAATATTTACGAAACGTCAAGATATTCGCTGAGCTGGATTTTGATGAGAATATTTTCAGACAAGTCTGTATGGAATCATCTTGAGGGATTTACCAGCATTGCGATCAATTCTTTATATTAATGTATCGGCGTATTTATTTGTGAATATAATTTGACATTATTATTGACCTTAAACTTAAGAACATTTTTAAGACTCAGAACTTGAAGTTCACGACTTCCAGGTAATGGAGCAAAGGCAAAAAAGTACGTCAAGGCCTGTAAAATTTTATGATTCAGCAGAACATGCTCGATAATCTCTTATTATTCACAATCTAAATTACCTAACAAAATAAAGATCTCTAGATAGAGGCATGAGTAACGCTGTCCATAAAAAGTAAATAAACATTTTACAAGCTCACCCATGAATTCCAGCAGTAGATTTTTGGCCTGACGCAATTCTAACACTGCTTCACATGGGCCTTTTGTCCGTAAGTAATCTTCTCCGTACGATTCGATGCCCAACCCAGACAATGAGCATAGAAACTGGCTCCGTTCTTAAACTATGAGTTTATGAATTTATTTTGAAAAGTCATACGCATTGTTTGGGCAACAATTTATCACCGCCAGCGACTCGGCTTGGATTGGCCTGGAACCCGGCTTTGTGCGCCGAATATGACAGAAAAGCCAAAGCCAGCAGCCACATCAATCACCGGCTGACAAGCCACCTAAATACAATATAAATATATTGGGCTGCCAGGGAGGCCAGTCGCTGTCGGAGTCGGAGCCGGAGCCGGCAGTCGTTATAATCTCGGATAAGCTAACCCGCCGACTTATCGCATATGTGCATTACATTAAGCTTAATTAGTATTTCAGAGAGCCGCCAGGCGGAGGAAGTCACTGTACACTGGGAAAAATCGATTCCATGGCAGTGTCATTTAGAATAAAGAAAAATTATTATTGACTAAATTAAGTTAAATTATTGATAATTAAAAATTTTTGTACACATTAACCCCTGTTGGTGAAGATTAATGCCACATTTCGATAACATTTCTCTCGGTGTGGCTTGGTAAAGTCTTGGGACTGTGGGAAAGCTCGGACTCTGATTAATGAAGCGTTGTGTTCAACATTTTATGCATAAATTGCGGCACGTACAATAAATTACGCACAATAATAAATGGTAAATTATGCAAAGCGAAATGAAAAGTTTTCGAGTAATCAGCGTGGAGGGGAAGGCCGACCAGGGGCGAATACTAACTATATCTGTGCTGTCGTTCATGCGAAAGAGACTTGCAAACCTGATTCCATTGAAGCCATAGAAGCTGATTCTCGTTTCTGTCTCTGATTCAGATTCAGATTCCTTTTGCTTCATTACAGCGACATCGAATTGGAAATACAAAATTCTAATGAAAACGTAATTCGCTTTTCTGAATCACGCTTCCAGTGACCGTCGAATCAGATTGTAATTGAGGCGACGTCTGAGCATTTCCCTTGAATTATGGCAGCGACCTTTTCGATTCTGCTCTCTGTGTTCCCTTTTCCCCATGCAATTTATCGTAATGAGTTTTATTTTTTATTGCGCCAACGTGTCAAGTGTCTTCAAGGGCTCCAAGATGAAAAGAGATCCGGAGGGCGCAAGCGGTGGGAGCGGTGTGAGTCGAAGTCAGCAATTAATTTCCAAAGTGCCAGTCGCTTTGATGAGGTTGAAAGTTGTTGATAACGTCGAGTAAGATGCTGAGGCCGCCCTCCGCCCTCCCTCCGATGTGCATTTTAATTAGAAATCAGCCGAGGGCGACGGTCGGTGGTCGCCAGGTAAATGACATTAAAAATGCATGCGGCACAATTAGCAGATGCTTGCAAAACATTTTAAACTCACACTTCAATCGCGCGAATCGTCATCTGGAAGCTACATGTGAATCCGCGGAACCTTCCTGAATGGGATGCGACTAAATTGACTTGTAAAGTGTAATAGGGTGTGTGCACAGCAGCTTAAAGTGAGGGTACTTGAGAGTAGTGTTCTGGAAAGGGCGTTCACGCAAGAAACCATTAAATACATAAGATAATACTCACTGCTCGGTTATGTCCCGAGATAAAGTCCTCCAGCAACCTACTTTTACCTACCTACAACTTCAAATTAAAGTAAATTTTGAACATGAAAATTGGTAAAGTGAATAATTAAGAGTCTTAATCTTAAAGAAGCAGATGGATTTTTCAGATACTAAAGTTTGTTTTAAATAAAAAACAATTCCCACCTTTTCTGTCGCAATAAAATCCAGCTAATAACGAGGGTAATTTTAACCATTTGATATATAGTTATAAAAATGCCAAGTAGGAAAGCTACATTGCTAGGAACATGTTGAGCTAGATGTTCAGATGTTTCAGGAATTTAGTATATACAGAAACTTAAGTGTTAAGTAATTCCCATGTTTATCACCCGATTTCATACAAATTTTTAGAACACGCCCGCACTAATAAATATTTTTTATATTTACGAAAATTACGACTTTGGCTTAGTTATACGTTTTTCATGGTTTTTGTGGGCGAAAGTGGGCGTGCCTAAGTTATGAAACAAACTTGATTTAGGAATGTTGTTACCAAATTTAGTAGCTCTAGCTCTTATAATCTCTGATATCTGTTGTTTCATAAGGACAGACTCTGCTGCGGATGATGAGATGCCCCCTTCTGCCTGTTAATACTCTTGTACCCTATGGGTAAATTGCACATTGAAGTAGATATTTCTTCTACGAAATAGTTTTTAATTCTTCTGCGATCTCCTGTAGTATCACTCACCGACAAGCACACCGCTTACAAAAAGCCACGAATGGGGAACTTTGCACTTTGTAAATTATCGAACAAGGCGGAAGTTACGAGCTTTGACCTGGGCCCCGGCGATGAATGGCCATTCACGGGGTGTTCGCACCACCGCCTGCCATACAACACCTACTCCTACACCCGTCCTTGCCACGCAACACCCACTCCACACACCCCCCACAAAGTCGGTGAGTGGGGATTGCAGATGCATGAAACCATTTCGCAATGCAGCACCAGCCGAGAATGAGTTCACACAGGCACACACAGGGGCGAGTGGCAACATTTAAAGCGCTTTAATGTCGACACTTAAGTACCCCCAGTTACCCCCAGCACGCAGATCCGGCCCTGCTCGCATTTCCCCCGTTTCCAGCCCCTTCAACAATGGCTCATTTGCAGGCGCGTCGGCAACTAAAAACAATTTAACAGACACGCTAATATACATCTTATGTGCGATGTTTTATCGTGTGTGGGGGTCTGCTCCGATGTGGGGCAATACTTTGTCCGCCAGCCTATCCGTCTGTCCGCGACTCTGTAGGCAAGTGTGATTTACAATTTACCCAATGTACAATGGCAGCGAAGGCGGCAAGATCGTAAAAACCCCAAATATGTCGGCATCAACATCGCTTCGGATCGGGGATCGGGGGCATTATCTCGGGCCTCGTTCGCTCCTTCGCCTGCCGGGCAGAACCACTTTCGTTAGCTCGTAAAACTGTCTATAAAACGCAATGATAATAAAAACCCAGCACGGACGACTCATTTAGGATGGGAGCCCGCTTCTGTCAGAGGCTCAGTGTCGGAGTTTTGACGCTTCGACCTGCTCTGCTCCTCGTCCTTTAGTGGCACTTAGAGCTCAAGACCCGAGATTCGAGATGCGAGTTCGTTTTGGAGACGGGCCAGCGAGCGTATCGCCTTTCACGATGCCTTTTGTAAATTGCTTTTTGAATTTCGTAAAAGCGCATACCCACACTGAGGGAAAAAGTAGGGAAGGGGCGATGCGACGAGGGGACTGGCTCGTAAAACGAGAAAAATCTTTTTATGGTTTTCTCTTGGCTGGACTCGTTTTTATTGTTGGCCCGTTTTGTTGTCACCAACTGTTCGGCGTTTCTTGCCCTCAGATCCTTTGACATTTGAATAGTTCATTAATTTCGCAAGAGAAAGAAAAATGTATATAAAACACACTCACATTGTCGCGCTGGAAACTTTGAAAGTCGCTTTTCTATGCCCGGTTTCCTTTTGTCCCCGGGCAGCCTTTGTTGCTGTTCATCAATTTGAAAGGTACGGTAAGCCAGCAGTTCTTCCAGTTCCAAGCCCAGTCTTCATCCCAGTAACAGTTTCAGCTGAATTGTGCGTCGCTCCATGGAGTGGAGTACTCACCTTCATTCATCCGGTCGGGCCGTCAGACACACAGGAAAAAAGTAATGATCGGTTCGTTGGTTTTCTTCATTCTAAAGGGTGGATTTCATATTGATATATTGACATTTCGAACTTGACACTATATCGTAATTTCTATCACTCCATCTTTACCATTGTACTCAAAACAATATGTTCAATTTCAAGTTAAGTATCAGTTGGAAAATCAAAAATTAATCAAATTATTAAATTGTATAAATGTTGCAAAATGTATTTTGGTAAATAAGTAACCAAGTCGGACATATTTTCTCTCCGTGCAGCCACTTTAGTTACTAGTCACTCAACAATGGCCAACAGTTTTCGTTTCGTCTCGTTTGCTCGCCGCTCATTAGCATTTCTTTTTTGGACTGCCGAGCTGCTTTTCTTGCCAATTTCGGGGCGACAGGAACTGGCCTCATCCCGAGCTTCAGCTAATGGGATCGGATCGGATTTGTGGCCGTGATTGTGTATGGTCCGCATCTGCATTTGAATCTGGATCTAAATTGCTGGCCAGCTAATTGTAAGCCGTTTGCAGATGGCCGGAAATGATTTGCACACTCGCCTGAAAGAGGTTGTATAATGGCTCATTAACGTAAATGGAATGTGTTCACAATGGCGATAATAGGAGTGTTCCTTCACATAGGCAGTTGCGACAAGGGGATACTTAACAAATTTTATGTATACCTTCATTTCTAAACAGGTCATTAGGCTGGCAGTTATCTTACATAACAAAGTGAATGCCAAAAATACTACCATTCATATTTAATTTAAGAAAGTGATTAAAATAAGCATTGTTCATCTCTAGAAGTGGTGGTTCTAATTATTATTCGTACAGTATTTCCCACTAAATCCGACAGATGTGATACAATTCCCAAGTGATACATCCATGGAGTTTATAATAATTCACTGCACATTCTAGGCAACTCCGACGGCTCGAGTTGATCCTCCCCTCCGGAGGCCGGACTGACAACCTCCATCTGTGGTGTCAGCTTCTTCCGCGACTAATTCCCAGATTAATGCATTCAGGCGAAAATATTTATCAGCCATGTCCGTACAATGCCTGGTAGTTTATATTTCGCAGAAGCAGCAAACTACCTTTTCTAGAACTACAACTACAACGAGGAAAAATTATACTCATTCGAGTAATCGGCCTTTCTGCACAACTAAGCAACCAGTTTGGAACAAAAACAAAGCATGAGGAGGGAAACTGCGGAGTAAAAATAAGAACCCACAAAAAACAGAAAGAAAATAACAAAAACAACATTTTCGGGGCACTCAGCTCGAATTTACTAACTAGGTTGGATTTCCCAGAACCCGATCCCAACAACACGTACAACAGCGACGACAATAGACCACAGGCTCGTTCGTGGAGCGATAGGAGCCCTCATATCTATTACGATTTTACTGCTTTATTTTTTGAATGGGCGAGAACACACAGAACCCATCCGTGGGGACGGGACTTGGACCTCTGAGGGCCTGCCTGTGCCTCGAACTCAATCCCGATCTCAATCTCAATCGCCATGTGGCCGGTTCTCATGTTGCCGCTGCCCAACAACAAAGATGATTATGTATTAATAAATGTACGATATTTCGCCATAAGGAACGTCCAGACAAAAGACAGCGAATCGAGGGGAGCGGGCCAGCGCCCTAAAAATCCAAAATGTAGTTAAAATAACATTTTTGGGGCCGGGGGCGTGGCGGTGCGTGAGCTTGGCCCATTGAATCCCCAATCCCCAGACCCACTTTTCGGCCCATTTCCAGGGAATCTTCTGTGGTCTCGTGCGATTCTGTTTGAACACCAGGCTGGGTAGGGAATGGGCCCCCGCTCTGTTCAGGTTCTGCTTCTGTTTCTGCTCCGTCCTGGTTGGGGATTGTTTCTGTAGCCGCACATCGCTTTGTTTCACATTTTCAGTTCAGTTTTAGTTGAATTTCTTTCCAGCTCTTACTTTGTTTTGTCATGACCGAAAAACACACAAAAACCGCACGGATATGGACAAAGTTTTTGGGGATTTCAAATGCCCTTTTTGGTGGGGACTTAGCGAGCTCCAGCGCATTTTTAAAAATGCTTAAAAATTTATATAAAAACCCTGTGGTCTATATTATTTGGGATTTTAACCTAGCTGGCATTGTGAAAAAAATAACACTTTACTGCGGAAGTAAAGATTTTGACTTGAACCAATTTATTGCCATGCTTCAATTATTCTTATCATTTAAATTTGGTCTAAACCTTTTGGTTTTTAATATACCTACCTTAATTAATTTTTTTTTTGCATAAAATAAAATTCAAAATTCCCTCATTCAAATTCCTGGCTTCCCAAGTAAGGTAAACAAATTTTGAATGTATTAGAGATACTGTCCACTTGCCTTATTTCCCTTTCAATCAAACAACATGATTTCCTGTTGTTCTCAAAGGAACACGGTCGACGGAAATCCCTGAAGATTCCCCGAAATAAACAATGTAAAGAGCATATCCAATTCGATGTCATCCCCGGGCCTGGCTATTCATCTTGTTTTCGACTTTATTGTTCTCAATGTTGACAAGAACGTACCGAGGACGAGGACGAGAATGAGGATGAGGTTGAGGACAGGACGTGCTCTGGCTGCTGTTGATGTTGTTGTTCAGGGGAAAAATGTTCCAAGTTTTCTTTGAACAATCCACTTTGAAGGCATAAATTATGCCTTCAGTTTTCACTGTGCATGAGTTGTTGGCTGTCAGCTGTCGCCTCGTCCTGGACCCGCTCCCGCTTCCAGTCCCACTCCCGATCCTCCCCCAGATAGTCCTCCCCTTGCAGTCACAAAAGCTTAACTCGCCTTTTGTGCAAAAACTTTTCGGGCCCTGCAGAAGAAAACAATCTTCAAGGGTTGTCTGACAGAATGGCAGACGGACCGGTCGGGCTCAGGTCGGCTCGGCTCTGCCTCTCTTTGGGGCCTCGCTCTGTAATTAATTTGATATGCAACGAAGCGTTTTTGAAGTTTATATTGTTTGTCTTACTCGAATACGCCCGAGAGTGCGTTTGAGCCGGACTGCCGGGGCACGACCCGGAGAATGGGTTGAAGTGCCAGTCGGTACTCGAAAATTCCTCCACTAGAGCACTATTTTATACACTGCAAACGTTAAACAGAAATGATCTACAATTTGAATATGATATCACTACATTTTAAAAAAAGGCACAGCTTCAAGGTAATATGGAATAAATACAAAAATATTGTCTCTTAATTCGATGGGACTTAGCTTTGAATGCTTCTACAGGCTTGTATATTTTGTATTATTTATTTTAATTGTCTATTTTATATGAAAGTTTACGAAAACAAATACAGTTTTTCTCTGTGTACAAGCAAGGACGGCTGATATTCAACTCATCTTTTGGCTGGCATATTTATAAGTTTTGAACTATACATGCTTAACTATTTTCGTGGCCCAGGCCCAGTCCCAGCCCCAGACAATAGTTTTCCCTCCGCTCTCCCAAGGCATTATTCGTCAGACCAAGCTCAGTTCGGAGCGGTTCGGTTGGGTTTCTGCTAAGTTGGGTCCACCGGAACACTTGTGTTCTTTGTTGGGCCCGGACTTTGATGAGGTTCGGTGTATTGAAACTGGAACTCGTCATTGTTATGCATATTGTACAATTGTTATGTGAAATTTATATGGTACACACACAATACATTCGATTGTCTGAGCTACTTCTTAGAAACGTGGTTTATGAGTATTTTTCATGACAGCAATTTTCAATTAGGGGCCTCCAAGTGGCGGAATGGGAGGCGGAGATATATCTTATGTACATGTTGGTATACAGCAGAGGTGGGTCGTCCGATCGAGAGGTGTGGCTGCCACTCCGTTGATGGAGCTGGGAACGATGCTGAGTAGAAGGGCGTTTGATTGATGCGAATTTTGATAGATGATTCCGAATAGTTCGGAAAGTTGTAAAGGGAAGGTGATAGTATTGTGAAAAGTTGATTTCTATAATTATAAATACTTGCCAAGATATGTATAGGGTAAGATATAAGACTAGTCGGGTAATGGATAAATTTAAATTAAAGGTTCTAAGCTAAACTGTCGATGAACTGACTTTTGGATAACTCTGGAATAACTAATATTATAATACACGTATTATGCTTTAAAATTTGGAGTGAAATGTATAATGATTATCATTACTCGGTCAATTTTAAGTCTATACATTTTGTTCTATTCCTTTAGATTTAGGATATATGATTTTACTTATGAATTTAGAGTCTCATTCTATGCCATCTTGACCAAATTAAATGGATTTATATTAGTAAAACTTTTCCCGAATAACTATCGATTCATTGGCAATGTGTTCGAGTTCTCTTTGAGTTATTTATTTTATTCCATTCTCAAGAAAACCCATTAATATGCTTCAACGTCAAAATTTCGCCATGTTGCAAGCTAATGGAATTCCTCCTTAGTTTCATCATCGTTTCCGTGAAATATTCATACGCCCGGGTCTCCGTCACTTTGGTCGTGTCAAGAAAGACTTTGCCAAGTTTCCTGAGTTATGTACACACATGTGGCGGTGAGGGCACAGCCCCGGACCCGTGGAGCCATAAAGCTCCCGTTCCGCAGAACCCCGGGCCTTTGGTTCCTGCATCGGCACTGTTGTCGCAAGTGTTTCATTTTTCCCGACTTAATACTTTTATTTCTGAAGTTGTGCAAGCACAATCATCCGTGTGGCATATGCAGCATATGTTATAACAATAATAGCAGCGCCAACAGTAACGGCAACAGTAACAACAAAGTGCAAATGTGCCTGGCACTTTTGTTAACTTGAGCTAACACAAGCATAGTACACAAGTACTATGCTCTGTGCGGGAACACACACAGCTACGGTTAAAATAATACATACTGCGATTGTGCTGGTTGAAAAAAAATAAAATAATAATAGATATATCTGTTTTTTGAAGTCTTTTGGTTCCAAAGAAAATATATTTTAAATTAAAGCATTTCGACCTAACGAATAATATGAATGAATGAAATGAAAAAGAAGAATGATAGAATGAATATTCACACAAATTTTATAAACCTATACCACCTCTTTGTATTAAATGATTATTGGAAATAGGCTCAATCAGGCTCACTATTATTAAGTGCAAGCTAATACAAGTGCTGTATGTGTCTTAGGTAAATGAAGTCAGACAATAGCACATTTAAAATAAAAGCAGTTTCTTCTTAACAAATATTTCTAAAATATTTATTTATAATATACCTTTAATTGAGGTAAATTTTGAGTACGCTGCCAATCAATGTTTCTTCAATTTATAACCAAAAACCAATGTAATTATTAGGATGTGTAACGGCTATACATTTGAAATGCAATATGCAAGCAATTTTCAGCAGGCGACTGCGTTTCTCTCGCTAGCATAAATTGAAATCTTAAAAATCTAAACATATTAAAAATCTTATTGCGTTACTCATCTTGATGTTCTAATGTCCTTGGCATAACCTAGTAGATTAAGTAAGTCTCAGAGAGTCCTTGATTTTTGATTTCAGAAACGCAGTGTGCACCGTTTTAAGGTAGTATCTTCCCTGTAGCATAATTAATCGATTCGCACTGTATGATAAATTGCTCCTTACAATTTGATTAATTTACTTTTATGATCTTACCATCCCTGACTATTGTCCTGAACCCGGCTGTGCGGGTACTTCTATGTAGGCCCCGACAATTGTACGCTGTGTCTTGGGAGGAACGCTGGCTCATTTGTTTGAGCAAGTGCCGGCAAACGACCTCGAGTAGTACATAGCACACACACATCTTTTTCCACTACGACAGCCAGCAGCATATGTACATGGGAATGGGTGTTCCGCCAGACTTCGTCTTCGTCTGGATACTCACGCTCACATCCAAGCGATAACCCATGCCAGCCGGAATTTAAGCCAAGCCGATTTGGTAGTGCCACCCACAACTTTAACTCATGCCAGCCATGCCACCCATGCCGCCCATGCCGCCTTGCTGCCCATTCTGGCCATGCTGCCTGGCGATGTCGTCGGGCTGGCTCGGCTTAAGTTAATTACATGCCGGTCGACGCCTCGTTGCATAAATGTGTGACCCTCTTCTGCCGGAGTGGTGCTCTCTCTCTTTCGTCGGCTTTCGCCCTGTCCCTGTCGCTCTCGGCCCGTCCAGCTGTGCGGCTTGGGCCATTTTACAACTGTTGGCAAACGACCTTCCCGAAATGCGGCTGATTGTTGCTGTTGTTGCAGGCGCTTTCCTTTGTTTTCCTGCTGCTCCTGTGACACGCCTTTCGACTGCGCAGGTTCTCTCCATTCAGCGGAAAATGTCAGCGAAAAACGGAGGAAAATGCAGAGAAAAACTGAGGGAAAACTGTGCGCAGAATCGCTCATTTATTTTCGGCGAACCCACGGGAATCGGAATGGCTTCCAATGAACCTGAAACAGAAAACAGAAAAAGCCGACTGTCTGCACTGGAAGCGGAGAGCAGGAAAACTCCTGCAAGGCGTGGCGATGGGCACAGGGGGTGGGAAATGCCGGGATGGGGGGAAATCGGTCTGGTCTGGCTCATGAAGTTACTCAGACATGCATAAAAATGCCGGTTTTATTATGTCGTTAGGTTCAGCTGAGTGTCTGCCTGTGTGGGTGTGCTCGTATCTGTATCTGGGGAGTTGCTCCTGGCACAGGACTCGCCTCGCCTCGCCTCCACCCTGCTCAACTCCTTCAGAGAACACAAAATATAATAAAAAATAAAAGTAAGAAAACAAACACGGGAATAAGAAAGCTGCTTTTTATTTCCTGCCCGCTTTGGGAGGCAATTTGAGTGAATTTTCGGGGTGCCGGATGGATAGATAGTTGCAGCTCTGGCGAGCGGGATATCGTAAAATTTGCGGACCGAACCCAACCCTTTTCGGCCATAAACGAGTTTTATGTAACATCTCGCCCACGGCATACATAAAATGAAATATAAAAATGTCTCTCGCCCTCAGTTCTCTATGTTTTATTTGCTGGCCTGCATCCTTGGCCCCTTAGAGCGAGATGGCAAGGGCCCCAAAGGGAAAGAGACAGAGCGAGAGAACGATTTATATAGATCGTGGATGCGGCCGTACACTTATGTACTCGTACAATTTTGAAATATGCTTGTGACTAATTTAATTTATTTGCCATTGTTGTTCGTGAGTTGTGGGATTTCCTTTTGCTTTTCTAGGTTTTCTGTTTTCATTGTTGCTCGGCATTCCTCACAGCCCTGCTGTGAATTCGGGAATTGCCCCGGCATTGATTTCGTTTTTCTTTCCGTCTTTTTTATTGCCCTAACGAGCTACCAAAGAGCTGTGTGGGCGCTGGCGGTGGTGGGTCGTTGGATCTTCGCCTCCTCCGTAATATATTGGTATAATTTTGTCATAAAAATGAAAACTTTTACAATTAGGATTTTTGGCATTTTATTTATGAGCTCAAGCTCACAGCTCGTGGGTTGTGCTCGTACACTTGGCAATTTGTTCAATTGCCGGCACCCACAAAATGGGGTCTGAGATACACATACATATATGTATATAAGCTCTATATATTCCCAAGTGGACCTTCAAGTGAATGTGAATGCGATCCGCTTGGATGAGCTGAGCAGAAAAGCTGCTGACTTTATGACGCAACGGAAATCTTGACAAATTGTCAAGTTGCATAGAAAGCATCGATGGCAGTCCACAATGGGCGATAAGCCACAAAGAAACCTAATCTATGCCAGTTAAAGGCCAGGCTAATACTCATAAATGAAATTTGTATCGCCTGCTCAGCTATCTCAATCTGCGAGAGAGTTATAATTAATTTAATTATACTGCATTCCTATATTTATTTGCCAGCCTTATAAGGTTTCTTTGCTCGGTTGTAGCCCCTGAATAAGTTTTAAAGCACTAATTAAGATAAGGTTCCCCTCAAGATTATGCTTCGGATGAACTTGATAATAACTAAAGCATAATTTCAACTTAAGATTCTAAAATACATACCCTTAGAATTTTTTAATTAAAATGGGAATTGCTGCTGAATTGAAATCCTAAAAATTCTGACATCAATGGTAATCGTTCTGGCCAAATCAAGCAACTTAATTTGCAAATGGAAATTCCAGTAACGGCCAGCAACCATTTTCGTAAGCATTTCCCATTTATATAATTCAATTTGCTTTTATTGTCCAATGGACATTACAAAATGGCATTTATCAAGTTTGGCTGTGTGTGCTGTTGCAGTTGCTTGTTGGTCCCATTGATTTTGGCTCTGGCGCATATCTGATTTCCCCCACTTTCCCCATCCCGATCAGCCCGCAACACCCACACGACCTTCACAGCTTGTGCGGCAATAAGCGCCAAAATATATGACCAATAGTTTTATGTGCATGCCAATGCCAAATATGCAAGCTGCAATGGCAAAAGTACTGAAAACCAGTCGAACTATCCGGCAAAGTCAAATCCGAAAGCCGTGGGCAATGGCCAAGCCAACATAATAAATTCAATCGAATTGGGGAGAAAAGAAGCAAAGAAATGCCCATCACAAAACTAGAGGGGATTATAGCTGGAAACATTGAAATAAAAATACAAATAAAAATCAAGTAAATAGGAATAAAATGCAATTTTTAATTCCGCTTTTCAGTGTCTGTTGACACAAACTAATTTATGGCATTTACAAGACAACAACAGCAGCTACAGCAACATTTTTGCACATCAACAATTTCCAGTGCCTGCTGTGGCAAATTAGCCAGCAACAGCAAGTAATACTTTTTTCCTTCTTTTTGTTTATTTATTTCTTTTTTTCGTTTTTGTTGCTGCGGCAGCCGCGTGTATAAATTTTGCAACAGCAGCGAAATAGCAAAAAGGAAAGAAAAACTGCAAGAGATTTGCCTGCAGTTGCAGTTGCTGCTGCTGCTGCCGCTCCCGCTGCTGCTGCATGTATCTGTCGCTTGTTTTCTGCTTAAATTATAGACATTTGACTTGGCTGCGACTACACAAACAACATTTGGCATGCAATTTTTCTTGCTAATTTGCATGACAGTCGCCGGCGCATATTTCTCTCTCACAGCCTCACTGCGCCTGGGAAGTTCTGGGGACAACTTCCTTGCAGCGCGCAACTTCTCAGGCTGCCTACAATATTTGTAATTAAGCAATTTATTTGCCGCCGCCTGCTGTGGATGCTGCTCCTCCGTTGCCGCTACCCCTCTGCTGCTGAGCAACATTTCCGGTTTGACTAAGCTAAAATAAAAGGCAGAGAAAAAGTAAAAACTATTTTCGATTGATTGCAGAGCAGAGCGAAACGGAAGGGAATTGTATAGCGGAAGTGACCATTTGGCTTTGTAACATGGCATCAATTAGTGAGGAAATCTTCACAGAAAAGACCCTCAAGCTGCAGGGCACATAGTGTTTCTGGGCGAACATGGCGTATGCGCAATGTCGTACAATTCGACCAAAGGGTAGCTTTTAGGGAATGCTTTGTATAAAGTTAACTGAAAAATAATTAAATAAAGTCGAGGTTTAACCATTTGCCTTTAATATGAGCCAATAGTTGCATTTTAGTAAGCTAAAGTTGATAAGGAACAAAATATTTTAAAGATACAAACTGAGAGTCTGCTTTATTTAGAAATTCAAGTAAGAAGAGACTCATACTTAGCTTTAACCTTCTAAATTGCAAATTTAAATAATATCGCATTAGTATTACACATTTAAGTAGGAAAATTTGTAGTCTGAACAAAATGTAGGTATATTTTAAGTTTACTTTGTAAGATTGGCTCTAATTAACTTTAATTATTTTGTTGCCTACTTCAAGGAGCCTCAAATTTGGTGGGTTAATGCAAATATCCTCGGCCCAGCCTAGCTATCAAATATTTGAAGTGAACATCTTTGCTAAAAAATAAGAAGCCTGTGGCAGTTGCAGTTCTACCTCCATGGCTCACACACATGCGACTGCCCAAAGGCAAATGCCTGAATGTGTTTGCGTGAGTTTGTGGCAACTTCTTATGGACATTCCCATGATGACGGGTATGAGTTTGTTTGCCAAGAACTGAAAACTGAGAACTGAGAGCCGAGAACCGAGTCATGGCTGTGACTTTGGCGTGGATGCAACTTCCTTCCTTGCTGTGCAGGGAGCCATGTCCTTATTGAGCTGTTCGTGTGCGAGTGGCAGAAATTCAGATTCCACCGGCTCCAGTCAACATTCACGTCAATATTGATTTTTCATTGCTCTTGCCGGCGACCGGAGAAGCACCAGCACCAGCATCAGCAGCAGTAACAGCAACAATAATAATAATAAAAAGCGTAGAGCAATATAATTGGAATTTGAAATTGGAAATTGGATATTTTCGCAACAAAAAAGAGAGCAGAAATGCGAAGAAGTCGCACAGCAGCGGCAGCAGCATATTTTATTCGATTATTTATTCAATGAGCGTCGCTCTGTTTGGATTTTATTGTGTGGACGGATGGGGAATGGGAACATGTATGCCATACATGAGTACACGAGTGTCCGCACAAAGGCCAATTCAATTTAAAGCAGCATACAGACGAGCAGACAGACCCATGGACGGATAGGTACACTTGGACCAAAAGAGGCCTCCAACTAACAACAATGAAAATGTAATATTTTTTAGGATATACTTTAGCGATGTTTGCTACATATATATTTCTTTAATCAATACTCTTATTTCAGTTAGATTTCCTTTTAATAAAGCAAAACTAATGCTATAATTTTTGATTACGGGAGTTCTTAACACAACTCATACAACTTATGTAAGTAATACATTTATGAATTATAATATACAGCTGGTAGAATATTTGTCACCATTTTCTCAAGTGTATGTAGTCAGCAAAGAGACAGACTCTGGCAAGAACTCTGACCAGACAAAACGCAAATAACTCAATTTAATTGCACGAAAAACTAAGCTGAAACTGAAACTAGCAGCCAAGTCCCTGGCCAAGTTAGCGCTGCTCGTCGGCCAAGTAAAGCATGGAAATAAATTGGAAAAACATTTACCATCGCCTGATCGATGGCCACTGACGAGTGCCTGTCTCCGCCGTTCCTCCGCCTTTTCCCTCCACGATTTGGCCCCACTTTCCCCCACCGCCCCACTTAACTGGGTTTGCTGGAAATGGTCGAGTGACCAACTGGTTTGGTCTTTGAATGATTGCGAGTTGGACAAACATCAATAAGCGGCAGTGGCAGTGGCAGGAGCACGAGCAGTGGAGTGTTTATATGGAAAATATAAATCAAATAATGGCGCAGACATTAACAAACAACGCATGTGGCTAGGCAGACATCGAGATGATTATCGGGCTTACAAAGGTTTCAATGTGTATTTAATTGCAGACACACTAATGTCCGCTGGGAGCGGACTCGGACCGAGGCGGGCTGGTAAATAGCTACAATTTTATATAAATAGACAGTCTAGTTGGCTGGCCTTTTCCAAAGAACTCCTTTTTAACTGGACTGGAACATCTGATAAATTCAATTGCATTAACATTTCCATTGTGATTAATAATGAGGATTGTTTAATAATTAATATACAATAGCTATAACAGGGGCTTATATATCCGGATTTAATGAATATTATTGTAAAACTGATTCTAAGTGTATATTTGATATTACCCATACTGCTTAGAAATTAATTATATTAGAAATTTCTATTGCTATTACTATGAAAGACCATAAAAAGTTATATATCCTAATCCTTATCTTACTGTCAAAGTGCCTGATAGCAACCTATCCGGAAAGATAATCCACCTGATAAACTTATTGTAAAGAAAATCGGTTATCTGCCCTGCTCCGAA
Organism: Drosophila asahinai; assembly: GCA_008042795.1. Taxonomy (NCBI): domain Eukaryota; kingdom Metazoa; phylum Arthropoda; class Insecta; order Diptera; family Drosophilidae; genus Drosophila; species Drosophila asahinai. The sequence continues at coordinate 10,508 of VNJZ01001796.1, read as the reverse complement.
TTTATCTGAACGCGATAGAATAACAGAGTGATGTAAGTTTATCGATTAATATTGCAAAGCTCTCTCAAAAGAGAATCAAATTTTCTTAGCCTGAATTTTTTTGAAGTTTTGACAGGGAGGGTATATACTCTCCGTAGGACTTAACAAATAATTATACCTAATATACGTTATACTTTATATATAAAGTATTTATTTAATTATAAAAAAGAATTACCTTATTATACTGGAGTGTTTGTTATTAATAGTAACTACCCAAAGCCCGACTTGTATCCCCAGTATTACTAATTAAGATGCCTTCACTCAGAAAAATGTAGAAAAATCAATCTTATCTTAAAACAAGAAAGGATTTTCCGTTGCAGTCTGCAATTGGATCATTGAAAGTCGATCCATTTTGGGAAAATTGAAAAATATCGAACTTTGTACATTTTTATAACATTTATCTACACCTTTTAGATTTTACATGTACAATTTTCATATAAATCAACCGAACGTTTCTATGGCAGCTATATGATATAGTTGTCTGATCTTAATAAAATTAAAACCGTTATTCTAAATCCGTTAAAAACTGCTATATCTCGAAATTTATGAAAATACATTGAAAACCAGGGGAGTTATAATTTTTTTTCTAAAAGAATTTATATACTTGTAGTAATAAGAAGAACGAATTACAATGTATGTAGAGACAACTTAACATTGCATATTAAATTTACAGTGTTTTCTTTCTAAGCTCAAAAAATAGTTCACATTCTTTATTTTTATTGAGATTGATTCGTTCTTGAAAACGACAAGACTTTGTCTTAAACCAAGAATAAAAACCCGTTTTCAATGTGAGAATTCTTCTTCTCGAATCTGGAGTTTTTGTTTTTGGCCTGCTTTTGTGAAGAAAAATACCAATATCGAGAACGTGGAAATCGGTTTTTTCAGTGTTTCTGACTCAACTAAGAAATCGGAATAAAGCCATGTTGCTATATTGGTTACATAATTAATGTTGCAGACATTTTAATTTGAAATTTACATCGGTTTTAGGCGCAACTTTGAAAATGCACCTGGGATGGCTACGAAAGGCTGGAATCAATTGCAGCATGAAATACAAGATAATTGGCCAATTGCATTGGGACACAGCCGACGATGGCCTGTAGTGCAGGTACACTCGAGCAATGTTAATGCTTCCAACGTCTGCCCACACGGGATCGCTGGTAAGTATACATAGCTGGGCCATAGCCTGTTTGATCAGCGGATCGGCTGATCGAAGCACAACCCACTTTACGAGGTCGGCCCATAGCCGCACGTAGCCATTAGCCATATACATATGTTGCCCAGTCGAACATTGCAAGGAAACCTCGAAAACGAAACGAGACCATAGCAAAATATCAAGTATACGGGCCCGCTTATCGGTCTGCCGTTGCGGTAATTATAATGCGCCATAGTCACGCCAGACACGCTGCATAAATATTTAAATTAAAAAATAACAAATGCTAGAAATAAATAAGCCGGGCAACTGTAAAAACAATACGTAATGGCAACAAAGCAGCGTCGAACTCAAATTGACTAATGTTGCTGCAGGGAATTTGGAATTTGTCTGGGTTTTCGCCTGGCAGTCGTTCCTTTGTTCTTGCCATCATCCCAACCAGATAGCTCCCCGCTCGAGTTTTATTTTAATTTCTGTCGTGGGCTCGGCTCGAGTTTCAAAAACCAATAATGCGGCTGCCATCGGCAACATCAACATCCAACGACGACGACGACAGCAACATGGCGCACAACAAGCAATAAAAATGGCATAAAGTTCAAAATGAAAGCTAAACGCTGCCTCCCCAACGCCCTGAATTGTATATGTATGAGTATACGTACGACCCCTGATCCGCTGTGAGCTGCATAAAAATAAGTAATATCGTAAAAATTACAGGAAATAAAAATCGCAACGTAAATACGTGTAAGTGCGAGAGTCGGCCAACTTTCCCAGTTGCTGAAATTGGCAGTAAAATTATGACAAAGGCAGGAGAAAGATGGCAACAGGAAAAAAAGAAATAAATGGCTGGGCAAGAGGAGAAATGTAACAGCCTTTTTGGGGGTGTGGAAAACCCATTAAAGTTCAAGTTGGACATTACATGGCCATATTCTGGGCAAATGTTTTGGAAAATAAATAATTCCCAGTTGCCATAAATGTGCTTTCGAGGGTTGTTGGCATAACGGACCTGGCCCGGCCGATAAAAACAAATGAGATAACTTTGCCGAACAGCTCGAGCAGAATACACAAGTTCGTCGAGGCGGCAAATGGCAGATATGAAAGTATTTTCTAATCTTTCTTCGAGCGTAATCCTGCAATTAGGCAACCTGTCCCGCGCCATTCATCTCAATTACAATAATCGTGCTTAAACGCATTTCAAAGGCCTTTCTCCGCCGGGTGCACAGTGAGAAAATAAATATTTTAAGTGGAAATCAACTCGATTCTGCTGTTTTTTAAAGTACAATATGCTAAGCTTATATAGCTTATATAAGCTTATATAATTAATCTTAATTCTCCATGTGCCCCCCAAGCAGACAATTTAAATCGGTCGAAAAGTGCCTGAAAATCGTTAGCAATTTCATAGGAAAGGGACTTCTATAATAATGAAATGTATAGCGCTAGTCTGGGAATTAACAAGCCCGACAGAAACTGCACCAGCAATTGCGGCGGCAGCAACAGCAACATGGCTCCGCATGTTGCATGGATATTTCCTCTGCAACAGCAACAACTTGTAAGTACAACTGCAACATCAGCAATTGCAATTACCGAGTGTGTGTAAGGCACCATAATCATTTCAAACGGCAAATTATGACAGCGAGGAGGGGCCCACAATAACAACAATTGCAGCAACAATCGCAATTGCAACTGCAACACAAGCGAACAGCAGGCAAATGAAATGAGCTTTTAATCAATTTCCGGTATTAAAGCCTAGCCAAACCGTCCAACCGACCAAGCCAGCAGCCATCCGACCATCCGACCATTCATCCTATCTAACCATCCCACAGCTGTCTGCCTTGTTGCTATGTTGCTGCTCCTGGTAGCCTTTATTGTTGTTGCATTTAATTAACAAACAATTTATATTCATAAACCTCAATCGGTCACATGCAAATGCACATGCGACTATGCCAGCTGAAATCGTGCGGAGAGAGCACGGGAAAAATATTAAGTGGGGAATCGTTTCATCGAGGTGAGATACTGATAAAAGAGATACTCTATATATATTCAAAGTAGCATAGGTAGTTTTTTAAAATATGTATAAGGCATTCTAAGGACTGAGTGGTGCTCTCTGTAGGAGGATATCCTGTTGTAAGAATCTTAAGTAAAGCATTAAAGTTTATCTTGTAGTTGCGTAAGACTTACTACGGACTTGATCGACCCATTGGGAAGTGTGCTCAAATCATATTTCGCAACGTGAATGTGAATAAATATTGCAAATGCGTGGCATGGCGAAAAAAAACATGTGCATGAGTACAATTATAAAAAAATGTATACAATCTCACATGGCCGCTCATCTATGTATGCTTGTCTTGTGCAGGAGTGTAACTTGGCCTTTTGTGTAACGAAACGTGGCACCGGAAAAGTGGAAAAGCGGAAAAGAGCATTCGCCACAAAATGCAACAAAGGCGCCCAGTGTGCAGCAACAATACGAAGCCTGATTGGGGGCGCCCCGTTTTCGGATTTCACATTTCAGATTTCGGATTCGTTGCTGCCACGTGTTGCCAGCACAAACACACTCTGGGACACACGCGTTCGTGCTGCATGAGCAGAGGATACTCGCCACAACTGGGCGTGCTGGTCAGGGGATGCGTGGGTGCACAGAGGAAAAAATATCACCTACACAAAATAGAGTTCTAAATGAATGGGAATAAAGTTCAATCTGTGGCGCATAAAAGTAAACTTATAATGGTACACAACACTGTTTGAACCCTAATTTTTCAAATATTTCTCAATTTGGCACTTGAGAAATATTCAGGGCTCCAGGAATGATATAATCACACGTTTCTTACTGTGCGCTCAGAATTAGCCCACGTCCTGACACCCAATTAACCCCTGGCATGCACAAAGGCGCAACGCACCACAGCGCGCTGGGAGTGGTATCTAGCAGCTTAGCAAATCATTAATTAAACCTGGCCAAAAACAGAAACCAGACAAAAGCACGGGAAATTATTATAATGAACACGCATGGGAAATGAACGCAGAAGGCTCTGCGGCCAGTGCCCGAGCCCTCTTTTCGCCATCCCCCGGACTAATTAGCATGCCGAAATGTGTTCGGTGCAGACACCACTCAGAGGTCACAGCGAGGTCCAAGCCTCATTTGGCTCGTTTCTCATTTGGAGAAATGGGACGGGCGGGTGCTGGAAGGGAAAACACATAAGTTGCAGCCACAAGGGCAAGAAACATTAAGGCAGGAGGTCAAAGGGGTGGGGTAAATAACTATCCGGGCCAAGAAAGGCTGTAGAAATACTGAGACAGGCCCTGCTGATTGCTGTCGAAGGATTAGGATTCAGTTTTTATTATTATCTGCAACGGTATAACAACTTCGGATTGGCGAAGTTAGCTTTCTTTCTTGTTTTATTCCTATTATAATGTATATTTTATGATAAAAATGATTTTCTATTACTAAATAAAATTATAATACGTTATCAAATATTTTTAAAAGTTGTGGATTGCGCTTGGTAGAAATCTTTCGACCTAATGCTGCCACTTACATGTTTTGCAATAAAATATGTATATTTTTTGTATGTAATAGGCACAGTCTCTTGGTTGATATTTATATACAAGCTGCTATTTGTGTCAGTGGAAAATATAAATGATGATTATGTACGTCCGGTAATGTGAAGTACTCACCGAGTGGAAAGCAGCCAACATTGTATGGCTGCAAATTGCACGAGAAAAAATATAAATATGAGTACTTGTACATCGTGCTCTGCGGCGGATTCAGTCTAACCACAAACTCATTACGGCCCATTCTCTCCGGCACACTGCCCCACCGCACCGCTCTTCCGCTTTAATGACAGACGAATATTTCGTATAATATAGACATTTTCTATGGCCCCGACTTGCCCAAGTTGAAGAACCGAGGAGGAGACAAAACCCAGCAAGCTGAAAAGCGACCTGGCAGAAACCACAAAAACTTGCTTTTGGTTATTTTCTGTCTGGCATTGTCATTGCGGCTGATTCTGCTGCCGCTGCCGCTGTTGCTGCTGCTGTTGCTGTCACGGCTGTTGTGCTGGCCAAAACGTGCAATTAAATGCTGTATAGAAGCTGCCGCTGCCATAAGCCGTGTCTGAGGCCGTGCTCCGAACACTGAAAGTCCAAGTCACCAGAGATGTATCAATATTTCGTGGCTTTTTTTGTGCAAAATGTGTCTTTTATATGATACATAGAATAAATATGTACAAGTGTTCTTACTTGTTATATATACAATATAGTTTTTTCCATTATCCCTAATAGTTAAAATATTTAATTTCATGAGCATAGTTCCCATATGAACATTGAAATATTACTAACTCTTTTTTTTAAACAATCCCATTTTGAATTTTTTTCATATATATTTTTAAAGAAATAAGCTTAATTTTTAATCAACTCCTATCTTTTCATATTTGCTTAATACATATTTTCTTCTCCAAATTCAGCTTTTAAATAAACAACAATATTTTTAAACTTTAAAACATTCAAAATTATAGATAAACATCTAAATAGTTCAGCAATAAATTATGTTTTGTATTATTCATATATATTTTTGTGATAAATTATCAATAAATAAAGAATACATATATTTTAAACGCCTTCAAAGTTATTTACGAATGTTTGATAGTTGCATGTTTTTTACATAAAAGAATGTAATTGAAAGATGTGCAATTAAAAAAAGCGTTTATTTTCAATCATTCAGTGTAACGTATTTAAAAATGAATTAAATCTAAATTAAAAGAAGTGCCCTCTTTTATTTTATTATGCATAACTATTAGAAAAGACCCTGAGATTAGTGAATTAGAATGGACCTTATACTGTTTGGTTTTCTCTCTCTGTAGTGATGTGGTAGCCAACTTATTGGCAGTTGCTTGCCAAATGCAATGAATGAAAATTGCACAAAAAGAGCGGCAGAGGCCAGAACACAATTACGGCCAGCGGAGGCATTCACCAGGCAAATTATTGATTGGCAACCGCAGAGATGTATTCCGCCAAGAGATACGAGGATGCAGATCTCTCTGCATCTGCAGAATCGCTCGGCCGCTCACTAATGATGATGACGATGACGCTGGCTACTGGCTACTGGCCACTCGCCGTTGGCCATCGGATGCGATGCTCACTCTCTTTTTGGCCGCCATTGACATTGAAATCTGGCAATTTGCAATTGCTGCAATTAGTTTTTATTTCTTTGCTGAGCCAAACGCCTCGCGAATCGCCGCGGGCATTTCGTACAAATTATTGCCAAGGATCCGGAGTACGACGAATTTTCACGGAAATCATCGGGTAATGACAAACGATGGCAGCTTGCATAAGTTGCGAAATGCTTTTGCGAATTTCCAATTGCGAATGTCTCAGACCCTAGGAGCGCGAATTGCAATTGCAAATCGCTAATTGCCACTCGATTATTTATAACCGTGCCTTTGCAAAGTTCAAATGTGCGTTTTGTCGGAAGTAAATTGCTCATTTAGAGCGTCTATAAATAGCACCGCAATTCAGGCGGCGCAATTGTCAAGCCGTCGTTGCGGGGCAAGGTGGCGTATACGAAACGCCTGATAGGAGCTGCGGGCGAGGACTGTCATACGGGTATTTCCAACCAAAGGGGCCATTTGTGTGTGTCTTCAGGCCTGTCCCTCGGACGGCAAGTGGGTCACCATCGCCATTAATATCACCATCACCGTCGCCGGCGCCGTAGAAGCCTTGCTCCACATTGCTCCCGCCGAACGTTCTGGCTTCCGCTAATCTGGGGCAAGCTGCGGTAAAGCGAATGAATAAAGGGGCATATTGTAAATCGATCCGCCATAAGATGCTGGCGATCTCCTTGCGGTTAATAGCCAAGGCAGGTGTCTGCACAGGGGAAAAGAATTGAGGGCAATGATTGAATGAAGTTAAAACATTTCCCGAAATCAATAGTACTAGAAAATAAATATATCATATTATAAACATTTTATTTAATTAGAGAAGGACATTTTACATTTACAGCTCTATTTTATTTTCATTTTACTATCTATGGTTTCTTATAAGAATGGAAGCAAATTAATATAATTTTGGTTCAATTACAAATATTATTTAAAAATAGTATAAACAAAAAGAAAACAAACAATCGCTTTCCCATTATAAGTATTGTGATCTCTGCATTATGGTTTGAAAAGGTTGTAAGATATTTTTCTACGTATAAAAGCGAGAGTAACTCTTAGGCTACACTTATTTCCACACTCTGAGCGGTCTTTTCATTTTTACATCCGACTTCATACAAAGTCAACAGCATTGATAAAGAACATGTTTCTGTTGATTACTTGTCTTCGCTTTTTTAAGTTTTTTAAACATTTTTTTTTGTGCCCATTCAAGTGTCTTTGGAGCGTTTGTGCGTAGGCAAGAGTCCCCTTTCGGGTGAAGTTCCATTCCCAATCCCTGTCACATTAATCACGGCAACATTTGCCATGCAATTAAGCAAATGAAGCCTGCATTTAAGTGCTGACAATGATGATGATGATGGGGACTTGGACTTGGACTCGAGCTTGGAATGGAAATGGCACTGGGACTGGGACTGGGGCTGGAACTGGGAAACTCGGCGAAATCATTAAGCTAATGTGGTCAGTTGAACATCGATAAGTGAGTGTGCCCCATGGGCAGAGGCAAAGGCAGCTGGCGATGTGACTCCGCTTAATGCGCATTTAATACCCCTTTGAGTCATTAGAAATTCAATCGAGTCGCTCAAAATAATTGACCGCCTCCCCTCGGCTCGCCGAGCGATGTGGTTTCAATTCGCGACAGTGGTTTCTGGCAATTCATCAAACCCGAATCACAATCGAAATGCAATTTACTGATTTTTGTAATGGCAAATTAAAAAGCACACACTCGCACGTGAAAGACCATTGACGCAGACCGCAATTCAATCAGTCAACGTCGACGTGGCCTTTTTCGTCTGTCTGTCTCTCCTATTGGCCAACTAACCAAACGGCCGACACATCCCGCCAACAGCCGAAAGCAACCGGCTAGCAACAAAAATCCGAGAATGTCAAAGGCGTAATTAAATTATAAAATGAATATAACAGCCAGATGTCGCTTTCTTTGACCAAGAACATTCAGAATTTTGAGCACAAATCGCTGAAATACGAGCGAGTTTGCTTGTGCAAATGCAATGAAACATTGCGCATTCGCCACGTTGCACAGCCAAATAAAATTGCATCGAATTACAAACAAAATCGCATTGAAAGCTAACACATTCATTCCTTTTCTTCGCCATCAACGAAGAGGGAATCCTCTTAAATGAATGCTTTCAAAAAATGTATTTCAAAACGTTTATTTATTTATTAAAAAACTGATGTTTTGTAAATTATTTGTTTCTTATGTCAGAAAATATGAATTCTAATTTTATTAAAAATCAAGTAGGAAAGCTACAGTCGAGGGTGACCGACTGTAAGATACCCGGTACCCAAATAATTGTCGGTGAAATCAAAAAGCACACGGACATGGAAAAAAGAAAATGTTCACAAATGAAGACAAATGTTGCTAAAAACACGTTGAGCAACATTCAAAAAAGGGAAATTCTGCAGCTGTACGCAGCTGCATTACGAATTAAAACTGCGCCCGAAGGCACGCAACACTTTTTTCGCTACTGCCTTTTTGGCCGCTGACTCCCATACAGGGGCCCTCTCATCCGATTTTAGTCAAACTCAGAAAATACCGCAAATGCCTACTTATTTACTTGATCTAATTAATTTAAGCCGACAATTACGACTATAGCTAATATACCGTTTTTTATGATTTTCGGGTATGAAAGTGGGTGTGTCCAAGTTTTAAAACAAACTTGGTCTTACAATGTTGTCACCAAATTTGGTAACACTACTTCTTATAGTCTCTGAGATCTGTTGTTTCACACGGACAGACAGACGGACAGGCGGACATGGCTAAATCGACTCGGCTGGTGACGCTGATCAAGAATATACATATGGTATATACTTTATGGGGTCGGAGATTTCTCCTTCTGCCTGTTACATACATTCTCGTTTGGCACTAACTTATAATACCCTTGTACCCCATGAGTGCCGGGTACAAAAATATTAAATAAGCTTGATATACTCTGCCCTAATTCATTTATTTGAATTTATGCCTTTGAAACTATTATATCTTCAAGAATAATTAAACAAACTATGCGAAAGTCTAAATGAACTCGTTTTGTAAAGAGTATTTCTGAACAAGTGCTCGAATGTTTTCCGAGGCAGCCCTCGCTGCGTGTAATTTCTCGTGCTCACTTTTCCGACATCCTTAACCCCAGCTCTCCTTAACACCCCCCAGTTTCCGCGTTTCCGCGCTTTTTGGGTCGCCAATCACGTGTCGCAAACATGATTTATTTCGTCAATTTATGCCAAAAGTGTAAAACGATTTTCTACCGTGTGTCAAATGAAATATTATGACGTGCACTATCATTTACATGTGTTTTACGGCCAGTGAGTGTGTGTGTGTGAATGAGTGAGGGGCGTGGCATTGCGTTTAGGAATGCGACAGTTGATTGAGGCCGTCTCTCTCTATACATCCCTCTCGCTCTGTTTGCATGTGTTGGCATTTGCAATTTAGCAAAAAGGGAAATTACATTTAAATTGAATTGTAAACCGAATAAATTGAGGAGTTTCGGGGGAGGCAAGCGGCAAAGGGGCAGCTTTTCCGCATTTGAATTTTCCAGAAATTTACGATTACGATTGAACCCAAATGGAATTCAACTCTTTCTGCGGGCGGCCCTCTGTATAATTTACCATTTATTTGGAAAGCTCTCAGCCGTTACACAAAATTTCTGTGAATGCTAAATTCCAGTCAATTAGATAGCTCTTTTAATTCGTCGAATTTTTAGGCATTTTATAAGCTTCAGTATATTTCTTAGTAATTTAAAAATCTTGTAAGCTTTCAGGTATTAGTGAACGGATATGATATTTAACAAACGCGAAAATAGGAAAATATTGGTTCCAGTAAAATGTCAACAATAGAATACATAATATACATTTAATATAATTTAAATAATATTATTAAATATGTACTTATTTATGTATCCAACATGCGCAACTTGTACTCAAAAGCATTAAAGTACTTTGTTGATTTACGTCTGCTTGCTGGTTGGGGCAGACTATGCAACATTTATATTTATCGTGGCCACATCAAGTTCAACACACATAGTAAATGTGGGAAATAAAATTAAAATTTTAATTTATTTAGCATATGGAAACAAACAGAAAATAAAACCCGTATTTGAATTGCAACATCGGTAATTTTGAGGGGGATGCGGCGGAAACCGACGGAAATAAAACATTTCTATTTAATCTCG
>VNJZ01001794.1:0-13766 GCA_008042795.1 Drosophila asahinai | reverse complement strand
TCTTTGCCCTTCGAAATTTAAACTGGGATTCTGAAAGATTCTTACCGAGTTACCGGCATAGGCTTAAATTAATCGACCTTCCGTCCCTACATCATCGCCGAGTTTGCAGTGGAGCGATCTTCGTCCACAAGCTCCTTCTTGGTCTTATCGACTCGCAATTTTTATTAAATAATGTTGATATTGCTGTCCCTTCAAGATTTACTCGTTCTTTCCGTCCTTTACGTTTGCCTATATGTAAATCTAATTATGCACAGCACGACCCATTTAATGTTTTATGTAAAAATTTCAATGCTGTGAACCATATAATTTCTAACGAATCAATCGAAGTCATTACAAATAATATTTACAAGTTTCTTGAGTCGTCCGAACTGTAATTTTGTTAAGTTTATAGTTTTAAGCCTTATTTAGAATTTAAGTATAGCTGTGCTAACAGATATTTGTTATGCAATAAATAAAAAAAAAATACTGGAGTATTCCACGATAAGCGAAAAGACGCAAAATCAGAAAAATATATAGTCTTCGACTCACAAAACTAGTGATATGATTAAAACAAGTGCATAATTATTATATAATAAAATAAGTGCCACGCGAAATAGCTCAATGAGCAAAGAACAAAAGAAAGAGCGTAGAAGCTTCGTGAGCCCAAGTAACGTTTATTTCTCGTATTTCTCTACGCGCGACAGCAACGAAACGGCGACAAAGAACAACCGTCTGGCGGTCGATAGCCAAAGAGTCTTGCTCACCCGCTCTACCCACTCCTACACCTACATCATGGAGTTCTCAATGTAAAACCCCAACAACAAGCTGTGACAAAATTTTTGCAACTGGAGCAAAAGCAACAGCAACAACTACAGTAACGGCGGGAAAATCAACAGCAACAACTACAGCAACGACCAATATCGCGGAAACGACTGCGATGTCATCGACTGCAGCGCCAAATACAATAATAACAAAAACTGCAAGCTCCAAAGCCAAAATCGGCAATATTCAAAAGGCGGCCCCGGCAATACAGACCGGCATGGATCGCTACATCCAAATCAAGCGTAAGCTTAGCCCGCAGAACAGCGCGGTCGGTAACAAGCCAAAGATAAACCGTGTCCAAGGAGACAATGATCAACCCAGGAGATCTAACAGCAACAGATTTTCCCTTTTAGCGGATGATCTACCGGATATGGGTCAAGAGACCCAAAGGAAATCAAAGCCCCACCAATCTACATAAGGGAGAAAAGCTCGAACGCCCTGGTCAATAAACTTATTGCACTGGTCGGGGACGGAAATTTTCACGTTACGCTCACTATAGGGAAAAAAAAAAATAAAAAAATCTGAAGAACACTTCCGAGCTGTGTCGAAATACCTGGACGAAAAAATTATTACACGTACCAATTAAAAAGCAGCAAGGGCCTGCAAGTGGTACTAAAAGGAATCGAGCCCGAAGTAACTCAAAACAAAATTATAGATGCCCTTAAAGAAAAGGGTTTCTCTGCAAAGAACGTCAGCAACATCATAAACAAAAATAGACAACCGCAACCACTCTTTAAGGTCGAGCTGGAGCCAGACAGCAGAGCTTGAAGAAAAACGAAGTGTACACCATTTACAACCTGCAATTCCTCTTGCACCGAAGAATTACGGTGGAAGAGCCACATAAAAGAAACGGCCCAGTGCACTGCACAAACTGCCAGGAGTAAGGACACACCAGGACATACTGCACACTTCGATCAGTCTGTGTAGTTTGCGGAGACTTCCACAATTCCGCTAACTGCCCTGCTAACAAGGAAGACCCCCACAAGAAGAAATGTGGGAACTGTTGAGGAAACAATGCCGCAAACTACAGGGGCTGTGTGGTCTACAAGGAGTTCAAGAGTCGCATGAGAAGAGTGACAGCAACGGGCCATCAGAATACACGAAACGTGTGCACTAGCTCACAAACGACGCCGGAAGTATTGTTTGTCAAAGCCGCAAGATCCTCATTTGGTCCGCTGAATACCCAGAAGGGCTTCTCCTACTCCGATGCCCTCCGAACAGGTATGGAAAACCCCCTCCAGTCTAATCTAGAAAACGTTCAATGGAAGCTATGATGTTTACCATGCAACAAAGTCTGACGGAATTAATGTCCTTCATGAAAACTACCATGCAAACACTTGTTCAAAACCAGAACATGGGGATACAGTTGCTTGTAGCGCAGCAGTCCAAATAACTGATGTCTAGTCTACGAATAATTATGTGGAACGCCAATGGCGTTTTACGGCATAAACTTGAAATAACACAGTTCCTAAATGAAAATCATATCGAGGTTATGCTGCTTGGAGAGACGCACCTCACAAGCAAATACAACTTGTAAATAAGAGGATACGCCTTCTACCGAACAGATCATCTAGATGGTAAAGCACATAGTGGAACCGGCGACCTAGTCAGAGAACGCATAAAGCACAACTTTCACTAAAGTTATTCAACTAATTACTTGCAGGCTACGTCTATTAGAGTGCAGTCAGGTAACGGCAACCTTTCCATAGCCGCTGTCTACTGCCCGCCTCGCTTTACAATCTCGGAAGGACAATTCATAGATTTTTAGAACTCACTAGGAGATCACTTCATAGCTGCAGGAGACTATAATGCCAAGCATACGCCCAAAGGAAGGCAATTGTATAATGCAATCATAAACTTGAGCAACAAATTGGACTATGTTTCCCCTGGTAGCCCCACATATTGGCCAGCAGACCCCAGAAAGATACCAGACTTAATAGACTTTCCGATGACAAAAAATATCTCACGCAACATTATATGTGCCAAAGCGCTTTTGGATCTTTCATCAGACCATTCGCCAGTACTAATAACTCTTCTTTAAAGCCCAGAAACTACAGATCAACCCCAAAGGCTGACGTCGCACAGTACTAACTGGCTTAAATATAAGAAATATGTAAGTTCCCACATTGAACTAACTCCGCAGCTCAACATCGAAGCGGATATCGACTCCTCTACTGATGCTCTTGAGGACGTACTTACTGCAGCAGCCACTATTTCAACACCACAAGGGAAGGACGTACAACCCAACAAATTCAAAACTAATCAACAAATTGAACAGCTTGTCCCTCGCTTACTAAACCGAGCTCTGAAACAAAACGCTGAAAAGGCTCACCTACGGTACATCGAAAAACTTACGCCAACCAGTACAAAGCATCCTTTGTGGAGGGCTCACCCAAATCTAAGCTCTCCAATCGAAACCGTCAGCCCGATAAGAAACTCTACAGGTTGCTGGGCCCGCAGCGACGAGGATAGAGCCGAAACATTTGCTTGACATCTCCGAAGCGTCTTACAGCCCAACCAGGCCACTAGTCCATTTGTCCTACCACAAACCGAAACTAATACTATGTCTTTACCAACATTGTTTCAGCCGAATGAGATCGCAAAAGTCACTGGGGAACTGAAACCAAAAAAGGCTCCGGGCGGTGACTTAATACCTCCAAAAATGATAATTGAACTTCCAAACTCTGCTATTGAGGTCATTTGTAAAATCTTCAATGGGATTATATGGCTTGGCTACTGCCCAAGGAAATGGAAAAAATCTATCATCATAATGATACCGAATCCCGGAAAAGACCACACAATCCCGTCAGCCTACAGACCAATAAGTTTATTATCGTGTCTATCCAAACTGTTTGAGAAATGCCTTCTAACACACATAATACCATACCTGGAAGCACACAATGTTATTGTTATGTTATCTGACGAGTACACTATCGAAGCCGGAGTTCCACATGGCAGCGCACTTGGGCCTACCCTGTTCGTCTTTTCTACAGCGGATAGTGTCCCAAACCGACCAACAACCCAACTAGCAAGTCATCTCATGGTAGTTGAGAAGTGGCTATCTGACTGGCGTATTAAAATAAACGAACAAAAATTGAATCACATAACTTTTACTCTTAACAGGCAAACATGCTCCCCAGTATTCATGAATAGTACGCAGATTCCCCAATTCAACGAAGTAAAGTATCTCGGCGTCCACCTCGACAGACGACTAACCTGGCGAAGATACATCGACTCCACTGGATTTTAAACTCCCGATCGCCACAGCGTCTGGACTACAAGGTCCTGCTCTACAACTCCACGCTAAAGCCTATCTGGACATATGGCTCCCAGCTGTGGGGAAACGCGAGCAGCAGTAATATAGACATCATACAGCGCGCGCAATCAAAAATCCTGAGAACTATCACTGGGGCACCATGGTATATTCGCAACCAAAACATAGGGATCTCGCCATAGGGATCTCGCCATAGGGATCCCCATAGGGATCTCGCCATTCTTGCAGTAAAAGATTAAATAGACAATCAAAGTCTTTTACCTATAATAAAAAACTTACTGTGCACCCTTATCATCTGGCAAGAGGCTTGACTCGGGTTTCCAGCAGAACCCGCCTACAACGAAACGACCTTCCAACCCAGCAATAATTGTCAGGGCCATACAACTCTGTGCCAGTCATATGACTGTTAGTTAGTTTATTAATATAAGATTTGGCACACTTATTGTTAGTCTCTAAATGGAGAAGATTCAATAAATAACAGCAAAGTATACAAAAAAAAAATGATGAGGTTGCAATTGTAATTCTTGGTGATCAGTTTCAATCCCGTTATATTGTACTTCATTGCGGAAATGAGCAATTGCAACGTGTCTCGGAACTTCATCGTAGTTACGATGCATTACAATACCCAATATTGCATTGGCTACCACCATCGCCACCTTTCCAATGCACTATCAATATACCAATATACCAATGATTGGTCCATAAACAGGTAAAAATTTACCTATTTTCAATGTGTTGACATTTAATTTGTATATTTTTTAAAGTCACATTTTTGACTTATTTTCAGATCTGCATGTGCAGAAAAATATATTTGTATACATTGATGGTTCGTCCACAAGAACAAATTTTATTCTCCGGTCGACCGGATCTGTTTATTACATTTACATGTTATCCGCAGTGTGATGACATCAAAAACAATTTATTTGAAGGACAGTCGACAACTGATCGTCATGACATTACAGCACGTGTTTTTCGAAAAAAAATTGGAAGCATTGGATTTAATTGTAATACGTAATATTATGTGTATTTGGAGAGGTACGATGCCAAATGTACTCCATCGAATGGCAAAAAAGGGGATTGCCGCACGCACATAAATTAATTTGGCTGTTACATAAAATAACTCCGGATCAAATCGATAACTTTATATCGGCTGAAATTCCTGATCAAACTGTTGATCCTGAGTTATTTTAAGTTGTCCTTAAAATTCACCATGTATGATTGATGGAAAGTGTTCGAAACGATAGCCAAGACAATTGACTTCAGAAACCATAACGGGCAATGACGGAGATCCGTTGTATCGATGTAGATAACCTAATAATAATGGCAAAACGGCAACCATTAGAATTTGTAGCCAGGACGTTGAAGTTGATAATCGTTGGGTGGTTTCGTATTGTCTGTTATTTTCGAAAATGTTCAATGCTCATATAAATGTGGAGTATTGTAATTCAGTAAAATCCATTAAATATATTTTCAAGTATATAAATAAAGGAAGCGAAATGGCTGTTTTTGGTGTTGCTGGTGATAATAGACGATGAATGATGAAATTACTCAGTATGAAATGGGGCGCTATATTAGTAATGAAGCAGTCTGGAGGATTATGTTGTTTCCAAAAACAAAAGGTATTTTCTGGTTGTTCACTTGGCTGTGCATCTTGAGAATGGCCAACGTGTTTATTTTTAATTTCAAAGACGTAAACAAGGAACACCAGTCGATGGGCATCCAGGCATTTTTCGAACAGATACATTTGGAAGGATTTATACTGAACATCCTAACAATGCTGAGTGTTTATACCCGGTACCCATAGGGGACAAGGGTATTATGGGTTAGTGCCAACCGAGAATGTATGTAACAGGCAGAAGGAGGCATCTCCGATCCCATAAAGTATATATATTCTTGATCAGCATCACCAGCCGAGTCGATAAACAGGTAAAACTTTCGTTATACCATTGATTTTAGCGACTATTCGATCGGAATACAGAATTTCACTGGCACTTGCATCTTCGGGAATTGCTGCTACATTATTAGAAGGTGGTCGGACCGCACACTCGGCATTAAAATTGCCATTGAATTTACAAGTGATTGAAACTCCGACTTGCAATTTTCGAGAAATTCCGCTATGACCAAAGTTTTGCGATTAACGTCAATTTTGTTATGGGATGAGTGTACAATGGCGAATAAAAAATTACTAGAAGCATTTAATCGAACAACGCAAGATTTAAGTGGTAATCAACAGCTTTTTGGTGGTTTGATATTACTGTCAAGGGAATTTTGCCGGAACATTGCCGGTCATTCCTAGATCAACACCTTTTGATGAATTAAATCAAAAATGATCCAGTTGCTTATGAGTTTTCAAAACAATTGTTCAAAATTGGTGATGGCAAAATACAAATTGATCGCTGTACCGAACAATTTTTGTACCATTTTTTGTTTTTCCCAAATAAATTATAGAAATCATGATTGGTTGAGAGAACGCGCCATTTTAGCACTAAAGAACATTCAAATCAATGCCATTAATTTTCAAATTCAAGCAATACTGCCAGGTGTAGTCACGACATATAAATCAATTGACAGTGTTATGAATCAAGATAATGCAACAAATTTTCCAGTTGCCACCGCATTGCTTGATTCTGAAAGTTGGTTCTTTGGCAGTGAAAAAGTTATTGCCAAATTTGATTGAAGCTACTATATTACACTAGTTTACAAATTTGTATTTTTTTTTTGCTGAACACGTTGAACTCCCTAAAAAAAAATTCCAAAGAACCGTTTTGAAGATATTCGCGAAAAACCAGATTTTTTATACTACGCTTAAAATATCGAAAGCCGTTAGTCCAACATATTTCAAATTAGTACAATCCAAAAGCCAATGTATACTCCTTTCCGACAACATACGGCTCTTTATGGTCAAAGCTCTATTAATGAAGATTTAAGCACTTAAATCTAAAAAAACATGGACTATTTTTGACTATGTTTTTTATAGCTAGATTTCATTTTCTTTTTAAAAATTAAAAAAAAAAGTTATTAATTATTTTGAGTAAACAGATCCAAAAATACCTTTTTCCTTAGAGAGTTAATGTCAAATATATGCATATCCAGTATCCAGTATATCTTCATTGAATTGGCCATAACTTCTCAAATTTGTACTGACCTTAATTCTATTAGGACAAAGTTATTTTTAGATCTGTTTACTCAAAATAATTTAAAACGTTTTTTTTATATTTTTAAAAAGTAAATGAAATCTAGCTATAAACAAAATTGCCAAAAATATTGCATGTTTTTTTACTTTCAGTGCTTATATCTTTATTAATAAAGCTCTGACCATAAAGAGCCGTATGTTGTCGGAAAGGTGTGTACATTGCCTTTTGGATCGCACTAATTTGAAATTTGTTGGACTAACGGTTATTTTTTAGCGTAATATAAAAAATCTTGTTTTTCGCAAGTATCTTCAAAACTGTTCTTTGAACATTTTTTTTAATAAGTTTAACGTCTTCAGCGTCTCAAAATTAGGCGGAAAAAGTGGTTCTAAACGTTTATATATTTTGGCTGTAAACTAGTGTTATCAGAAAAATCAAAAAAATAAAAGGAGAAGTTTGTTGCATACCACGTATCCCAATGATTCCAACTAATATGCCATTAGAGTTCAAACGATTACTATATCCTGTGACGTAATCGTTTGCGATGTCTATCAACAAGGCCCAAGAGCAAACACTTAAAGTTTGTGGTGTGAATTTGAAAGAATCGTGTTTTCCAACTTTATGTTGCGCGTTCCAGAGTTGGTACCCCCAGCCGTTTGTTTATTTATACTCAAAATGGAAAAACAAAAAATATTGTTTATCCAATCTTTTGGATTAAATTTTAAAATAGCTAGCAATTAATCAACTTTTTATTGTTTATATAAGTGAATTTATATTTCATTGTATACGTAGCGGAGCACGTACCGGGCCGCTAGTTGTTTATAAATAGGAACTGGGTAGAATTCCCAACTCCTTTCTGCAGAACACAGTTGTTTAAATAGGCGCTAATGTTGGTGGTTGATCGCAAGGTAAAGTCCACTGAAGATGATCGAGATGGTATCGATCGAAGCGAGTCTGGATAACCCACTCTACAACATCGATATATGTGTTATCTTGGCACAAATCGAGTCTTGATTTACATATGAGAATTTAAGCCGATTATAACCTCGTGTTAGCTTACCTACTTAAATAAAGAAAATATAAAGATCACTAAACATAAAACTCTTATATTCTATATACGTCACAAGGTGTACATTAAATAAAAGAAAATATACAACTGTACAAATGAGTGCTGCTAATATTCAAGACGATGTAAGTTGCCTTGCTTAACTGCGTGCGTCGCAGCCAGGCAGTGTCTTGTGAGGATTCCCACTAGGAGTCTGCAATCTTTCCGGGGTAGATGCAGTACGGAGTGGCTGAGTTTGTCATTGCGTTCCTTACACATGATCTTCGAGATATTGCAGGTTGTGGAGTTTCTCCACCTTCTTTTGATTTGCACGTCGGCCCGTCTCTCAAGCTCGCTTTATTCATTCGCCAGCCCGACGCCTTCCTTTGCAAGATCATGCGCCCCCTCGTTACCATCAATGCCCTGGTGGCTGGGAACTCAGTAGATCCGCACTGACTTTGTCGTGCTGAGAATGTCTAGTGCCTCCCAGCTCGCCAGTACATTTTTGAAACAGAATCTTATCGCCGCTTGGCTGTCTACGAATATGTTGACCGTCTTGTATTGGCGGCTTATGCTCTGCGCGGCCTCTGCTGCTTTCCTGATGGCGAAGTCGGACGCACCACCAATATGTAAATCCAATGCATTAGAGCAGGTGATAGGCCTGTTCAGCTAAAAATCTTCTTGGATGCGTATAACGCTATGGTAGCTTTTTTCACCCTCTCCATTACATTGGATTTCCATGCTAACTTGCTGTCTAGTACTATGCCGAGGTATTTGACTTGTGTTTTCGGGGTCAGCCTGGTTGAGTTGACTTTCTGGGGGATCCATAGCGGTACCTTGTATCTTTTGGTAAAAAGAATGAGGTACGTCTTGACCGCGTTGATACTGGGTCCTCCCTTCTCCGCCCACTCACATATCTCCCTGAGTGTTGACTCCATGATAGACCTGAGATTCGATGGACAGACTCCCGAAATAATTATGCTTATGTCGTCGGAATAAGCTGTTATTTTTGGGGCTTTCCTTTAGAATATCTTGATTAGGTCGTCCATTACCATATTCCATAGGAGGGGCGACAGAACTCCACCTTGTGGTGTGCCTCTGTGCACCCCCTTACAATGGAAGCGGTGCCCCAATCGGACTTTACCCGCCTACAACTTAGAAGGTTCCTTATCCAGAGATTGATGGCAGGATGCGTGCTGCTCGTTTCTAGGCGATCCATTATTGCTTCTGTCTTGACGTTGTTAAATGCTCCGGATATGTCCACAAACACTCCGAGAGCATTTTCCTTGTTATGTAGGGCTCTCTCTATAGTAGCTACTAACGAATGCAGTGCCGTTTCTACTGATTTCCCTTTGGTGAAGGCATGCTGGTTGGTCGACATTAGTCTTCCAACATAATTTCTGATGTGTAGGTCCAGCAGCTTTTCGAGTGTTTTAGTAAAAATGAGGAGAGACTTATCGGTCTGTAATCCTTGGGGCTCATGCGGGAGCACTCTCCTGCTTTTGGCTGGAAGACAATCCAAGAGGTCCTCCATTGGATAGGGATATAGCCCGTGCTTAGACAAGCGTATATATAGCGGTGAGCCATGAGGTGATCTCATATTTGGTCACCTAGAAATATTCCGTCTAGTCTAGGGAGTCTATAGCCCAGTGAATTCTTTTAGAGGATATTACGTCAGTTGGGGCGTTTTCAATCCCAGTTGCTAGGACCTGGTGCTCATTGGCATCGGAGACCTCCGTGCATCCTGGGAAGTGTGCTTGCATTAATGCCATTAGGGCCTCTTCGCTGCCCTTAGTCCACAGTCCGTCGCGCGTTTAAGCTGCCTCTGTACGGTAGGTTGCTTTGCTAACAACTTCCGGAGTCTAGCCGTTTCTGGGACTGTCTTGATATCAGAGCAGAAGTTTCTCCAAGAACTTCTTTGCGCCCTACGTAGTTCTTTCTTGTAGTCTCTGAGTAGGGTTTTGTATTAATCGTTGATGACATCATCTTTCGCCTGCTTGGCGATTCTGCAAAATTCCATGAGGTTATTCCTTTGCTTCGATAGGTCTTTATTCAGTATCGTTCTCGATACTGGGAATGATGCATGGTATGCATCCAGTAATTCCTTGGATAGGGTCTCTATGGACGTTTCTATGTCTTCCGCGGATTTTACTACGCCCGGATGTGTGCCGAGCCTTGTCTTGATTGTCATTTTAAACTTTTTCCAGTTTGTATTTCGGGGGTTTCTATAAACTATCAGCTTTTGCGAATGTTCGAATACGTATTCGGATTGGATGTACTTGTGGTCTGAGAAGGATGGTCTTTCGAGGACTCTCCATCCCGATACCATATAACTTTGTCCTGTGAAGAGTGTTATGTCTAGTACATTTGATGAAGTGTATGCTGCTCCCCCACATATGTAGCAAAATAAATTATAAATGATACAACAAATTATAAATTATGTATTTTAACTTGAATAAAACCAGAAATCATCGTTGGGTAATACCCAATAACCATGAATGACTTCAAGAAGCACTCTGCTGACGTTAAGGCCAAGATAACACTTAATGAAAGAAGCCATATGTTACAAGAGAACGAAGCTATATTTGGGAGACCTTTTCACGGATTGTCGATAAAAATTGATTAGAGATTGCAGAAAGTGTCAAGCTAACCGGTTGTGATCATTTTGGAGGTCCCGAATTTCTTAAAATTTGTATATTACATTTTTCTTGAACATTTTCGGAAATTTTTGGATACTTCTTTGTGTTGTGTTTTGTCGGCCTTGCCCACGTCCTTGGCAGGCTGGCTATTGCGCGTAAACTTAATATCTCTCTTAGTTCCGTGTACAATGTCGGATACAAATACCTTGCCGGGGAAGGATGTATACTACTTTCAAGGCACCTCTGTGACTGACAGTCGTAAACCTAATATGATTCAACCCAATGAACCACAAGTGAGGAAACTATCAGCTTCTGCTAAAAGCAAGATCTCCCGACCTCCAGTTAAAACTGAAGAAGTAATCAAAGAAGCTGTAGTATTAATAATAGTAATAAGTAATATTATAATGGCAAGAATAATAGCTTCGCCATTCTGTCTGACGATGATGAGAATGACTCAATCATCGCCGCTACTATTGGTGATTCATTCAACTCAGCTGAAGCTTCGAAACCCGCAGCCAACAAACGGGATCAAAGAACTGATTGCCCTACTATCTCGTGTGACGACTGTATTCCGCCTTAAAAAGACTGGGCGATCCTCCTGCCGAATAACTGTGGATGATGGAAAAATATACAGAAAAGTTCAACAACCTTTTAAGGACAAGGGGATTCCTTTCAGTACCTTTTAGTTTAAAAATGAGCAGGCTTTTCGAATCGTAATCAAAGGACTTAATGCATCAACTGAGAGTAGTGAAATAATTGCAAGACTCAAAAAACTGGGGCACAACCCACCTGGTGAGAATGGTAAGGCTAAGCGAGATATGTTCTTTGTAGAATTAGAACCTGCAAGGAACAATAAGGATGTGTATGACATTCGAGTCATTGACTACCAGGTGGTAAAACTAGAACCTCAACAACCCAGAAAGGGCCCCTTAAGATCTTTCAAATGCCAAATATTTGGGCATTCGAACAACTTTTGTTTATTCTCACGAGAAGGAAAAGTGCCCCGCTGTGCAAGAGGAATCACTCAAATTTATAAACTGTGGCTCCAATCGTAGTTCGTCCTCCCGCAGTTGTCCCGCCTACCTGGAGCAATCCCAGAGGCGTAAGTCCATTGGCTCAACGAACCAACGAACTCAAAAGCGTACAGGTTTTCAACCTGCTCCGCCGCCGACTCAGAATGCTTGGTTTGCATCTAGTCTTCCTATTTTCTCAAACCAGCAGTCAATGTCATCTAACTACCGCAAAAATGTGCTGCATTCAATAAGCCAGCCCCATATTGGAACTGACAGGAAGACTCCCTCAATTAAACAACCTGCTCAAGACAGACTACAGAAATTCATTAATAAATTACAGAAGCAGCAGGAACCTGCTGCAATATCACAGGCGGCTGCGATCGACAAGCTTCTACTGCGCTTTGATCAAATGATGTCGGTGATGACGACGACACTACACGACGACACATGGCAGTCCCTTGGAGTCAAAGCTTTGCGATGACTAATTATGTGACAAATATAGTTATGTGCAAATCGCTGGAGGTAGAGCTCCTCCTCCAGGAACGCAAAATTGAAATCCTGCTGATCTCAGAATCGCATTTTACCAGCCGTTCTTTCATCCGTGTTCATGGATATGCAGTACACTGTGCCAACCACCCCGATGATCGACATCGTGGAGGTGCTGCCATCATCATAAAATCCTCTTTGGACTATCACCTGAGTGCCTCATTATCGGAACCCCACCTGCAAGCAATTACCATAAACTTGGTCACCACACTTGGTAGAATTTCGTTTGGCGCTGTTTACTGTCCTTCTGGTCACCGTCACTCTCGGTCAGCTGATCAATATCTTCGCCTGTTTGGCTATGGGCAGCCGTTTTGTTATTGGAGGGGACTGGAATGCGCACCACAACTTCTGGGGATGCAGACGCTCCTGCCCAGGGGGAAACACCCACGCCATTGACTGCCATTGACTTTGCAGTGTATAAAAGCATTCCGTGCAGCCACCTTGCCATTTCGAAGTGCTCGGGCCTTTCCTCTGACCACATTCCGCTCCTGATATATTTCTGCGTTGCTGCTTATCAGGTCGTTGCTAAAACCAGGCTTTTACCTCGCGGACACTACAAGTTTTAGTGCCAGACTTTCTGCAATGACTGAAGATAACCCATCACTTGTAACGGCAGATGACATTGATTCTTTTGCTCAGGACTTAGTAAACCTCTCCTGCTAGATGTATAACAATTCCTCCGCCATCCTGGACATCTTCAAAGCCTGAAATTGCACCCTTGGCCAGGAAGGGTCATGCACTTCATCGTACCTGGATGAGGTAAGGCATACTCTCAATTTAGCTAGGTGGAAGGGATCTGTCTCGAAACTTAGGAAAGTTCTCCGATTGGCTAAGTCGGAATTATTCGTAAATCATCTCAATGACATCGATCCTAACCAGGATCATGGTTTTGCTTGGTGGAAATGCACCCGAAACCTAAAAAGGCATGCTGGTTGGTCGACATTAGTCTTCCAACATAATTTCTGATGTGTAGGTCCAGCAGCTTTTCGAGTGTTTTAGTAAAAATGAGGAGAGACTTATCGGTCTGTAATCCTTGGGGCTCATGCGGGAGCACTCTCCTGCTTTTGGCTGGAAGACAATCCAAGAGGTCCTCCATTGGATAGGGATATAGCCCGTGCTTAGACAAGCGTATATATAGCGGTGAGCCATGAGGTGATCTCATATTTGGTCACCTAGAAATATTCCGTCTAGTCTAGGGAGTCTATAGCCCAGTGAATTCTTTTAGAGGATATTACGTCAGTTGGGGCGTTTTCAATCCCAGTTGCTAGGACCTGGTGCTCATTGGCATCGGAGACCTCCGTGCATCCTGGGAAGTGT
>VNJZ01001793.1:0-27131 GCA_008042795.1 Drosophila asahinai | reverse complement strand
TACCAGGATAACTAACTTCTTGCAGACTTGAGGTGACGATTATTGGTTCATTTTGGCCAAATTAATTATTTAGATTTACTTTAATTTTTCTAAACAACAATTTAAAATAAATTATAGCTTACATGATTTAGACGAGCTCCAGGGCCCAAGAAATGAAATGTTTATAATTTACAATATTTTTTCTTTGGCGACTCAAATAAAACAAGACAGATACCAGTCTTGTCCTGATGAACACAGGGTATTACTTGTAAAAAAAAATTCAAAGAAATTTTCCGGCGTAGAGAGCACGTTACTCGGATATCTTGACACCATGATTAAATTGGAATTTCAGAGGCGTGAATAAACGATACCTTTACATGGAGGAAGCTATTCTGCCATTAGCCAATGAATGAGCAAAGAATATTTTGTTTATTATTATAGCCCTATAGGCATATTATATTGTCGTCTTGCTCGATTTAAGTAAATTTCAAATTCATTTAAATCGGGACATGATGCTGATGATCTTTTCTACTCATTCTTTTTTTAATTTCATGGAAATATGGGTGGTGTATCTTATCCAAAATTACGTACGGCGTTTTAAATTTTACTTTAATGAGCTTAAATATAATGTCCACCCTTATTTGCATATGCAGATGTTATCTTATCAACGGATACCCGACCTGTTGCGATTTAATAAATAAGACTAAGTGCTGTCAGTTAAAGCATACACTTATGTACATCAATTAAGTTAGCAGAAAATCTTCTGGCCCAAGGAAAACCAATTTAAAATTCATTTCCGCAGATGAGTGTAGTTTTATTGTGGTTGCAGTTGTCGGTAGCAGCAGCTTATTGGCCAAATTTATTAAGTCATGTTGAATGGGCTTAACTAACTAAAGTGACTAAAGCTCATACACAAACGACCATATTCGCAACAATAAAAGTTCCTACATATAGTATTTTGGCAAACGAATTTATCATTATTATGAATATGTCTCTTAGCAAACTCATCACATTGAAAGTGGCTTTGGCTTAGCGAAGCGAAGTATTTTACGCAATTGCAAACTTGCCAACTCGGTGCGTTCAGACGTAAATTTAATTCGACAAAATATGCAAACACGAGGGCACACGTGTAATTAGGAAGACAGATTGAGTAATGCCACATATATATATAATCATAATAATAAACACCAAAAACTTCACTAGAATCTTCTTCCAAGAGAACCTGTAAATCAGCCAATTTGAGCCCCGAAGAGCGTAGAGCACTCTTGAGAAATCCTGCATCTGGTCATTAGGGGCATTTAGCTGGTGACCAACCCCATCCCTGTGCAACCCCCCTGAAAGCCTCCAGCCAGTTGCTCAGCCACGTGTGGTTAATTACTGGGCGACGTTGCCCCACAAGATGGCTTATAGTACATTTATGTGTGAAGTAGATGTCAGGTGTCGCCTAACTTTGAATATCATTATATATGGACATCTGGGAATTTTCGGACCAAGCCACTTGCTTTTATTGGGTTTATTGAGTGCTACTGTAAATGAAGATGAATAGCCGAGACAATTAAGTTTCTTATATACGATGCTGTGTGTCTTACCAAACCAATAAATATTCTCTCTATAAAATTAATTCTATCTTAATATTAATTTTACTGAATTAACATTGCCTTTCCTCCCAACTAACTTATTGTAATGATAATTTTGTATTTCCCCTTAATCTAGGGACTTCGATTCCCAAAGTTCACCTTGGTTTGAAATATTATATGCACCTGTATAAGAAAGCTTTTATCGGTGCATACATAAATATTTTCATGTGTTAACTAATATACACTAGTTTTAATTCAATCGGGTATATTGCATTTATAAATATGAAGCGGATACAAAAGTTTTCGAAAATTTAAAGGTATAAACTCTGTAATTTAGGAAAAAAACAAACATTGCACATGATGGTTTTGACTATTGAATAGCTAAAAGATAAAAATATGTATATAAGGTTATTGCTCCTAAGTGCAGTTCACAGATAATTTTTCCTAACTCATTTTTAGTATTAATTGTACCAGTGATTTATAATCATTTAAATGATATTGGTAAAACTTTCACAAGTGTAATTAAATAATTTTCGTATATTGTTGTTTTGACTTGTTTTAACAATTTACACAGTAAAATACTGCAGTCAAAAATATAGGAAAGTATTTGAAAATGGTAGAATGAACGACAATATGAATCGTTACAAATATTCCTATTTTTAATATAATCGCACCTGAACCACTGCTTTTCCTTTTCTTTTGGTATTCGAAATTTCGTAATTAGTAGACAACATTTTAAAGTTTAAGCAGAAACGCGAATATTAGCCAGCTTGATGCGTTGCCATAGGCAGGTGCAAAGCAACTGATTGCCTGACAAGATGCCCTGACCAACATGAGTAAGGCGGAAACTCGCTTAGGTACTGCGCAGGCGTTGAAGCCAAACTCCTTGATTTTCTGGCCTTGCTAGTGGAATTTAATTACCGTATGTGGGAGCTAACTTCAGAATACACTTGTGGCTCTGGGTCAAACCCAAATACCTGCGAATCATTTAAGCCTAATAAGGATGCAAGCTTTCCTCATGATATAACTTGAGAGTATTTTGAGTTTACCAAAGGTAAGTGGCAAAATGTGTGAGTTGCAACGATATAATAATAATAATTCTGCTGCTACTGGATTTCATTGAAATCAGACTAAGAATATCAAGAAAAGTAATATTCAATTTCGATTCTCCCATATTTAAGACAATCAATGGATTAATAGCAATTTTACTTTAGCAAACTTAGGAACATAGTTTTAATAATGTCGATTTTGTTCCCTAATCACAGGACCATTTGAACAAAAGTCGGCTTGACTCTAAAATGAGTATCAGTTAGCTTCACATATTCAACAAAAAAAGAACAAAATAGATAAAATACAAAAAAAATGACTTCAATAATAAACCCGATAGTTCCGCAGGCGCAGGGCGTTGAGGCAGCCGTCCCAATATGGATGAAACTAGACTGGAGCCCGGAAATAGAGCAAGGCATTTACAAGGACTGGGGATCTTATTACTGTCGACGGCGCCGGGAAAATCTTGGAATGCACTATTATGACAAGGCTCTGAACCTCGCACCAGAAGATTTCATGACTCTTTATCGCCGGAGTCAGAGCAAACGCAAGAACGCCCTGACAGAAAGTGCCCTCAAGGACAGTTTAGAAGCAAAACGTTAGCTTATATTCAAGATATCATTATAAACTTATATTAATAGCACATTCTTCTATCTTTCTTCAGGCCTTTTAAAAGCACTCGGTCGTGACGATGCACCTATTAATTTGGAAATTTGCGATGCGCTCTATGAACTAAATAAATTGGAGAACTCAAAAGCAGAGCTTCACGACAATGTCCGTCTTTTTGGGGGAAATAAATCAAAGAAGTTTGAACAGCGTCTGATTTTGGTAAGACATGTCCATGTTTTCCCTGTTTCGGAGGTTTCATCACAATATTAATTACTATAGGTGGATGCAAATATTGAAGACGCATGTGACCAATCGATGACACATTTTATTTCTGAAAATGAAAAACTTATAGTTCAACTAGCGGAAGCCCTGAATAAATTTAAAAAAGATGACAGACCTCTTTGGAAAATTCTGAAGGATCAAGGGGAATGTGACGTTTTGAGCATTCCGGAAATCAAAGTATGTATTATGTATTTTGGTTTTAATTTCAGTTAAATGACTATAATAATCCGTAGTCAACTTTTCCATTCTTATAATATCGGGTTCTCAAGAATTAATCATTTTAAGTAAGAACCTGGTGTAGATGCGACTGTTTTTTAATTTTTTTGTAGTATTCGAATTTGCAAAACATAGCAAATTTATTTTTGAGTTAGAATTCTCTACATAATAATTATTATTATTCATTATTTCCCCTTTTGAGCGATCAGAAGTTTTAAAACAATTACGTTTTTTTATTTGCTAGATCTTGTTTTTCCATATACCAGGTCTTCAAAAAAAAATTAAGTAATAAAGCTACAGTCGAGTGTAACCGATTGTAGAAAAAGATGTTTAGATGTCAAGATGTTGACAAATTAAGACAAATGTTGTCCAAAAAAGACAGGTGTTGCTAGGAACATGTTGAGCAACACTCATTGGTGTTGTCAACCCAAATGTAAATGTCGCAGCAGAAGAAGAATATACACAAAAATTTTAATGTTTAATAAATTCTGATTTTACCTCAATTTTTAGACGTACGTCAGCACTATTGTTTTTATTTTATATATATTTACTTTAAACCGAAAATCACCACTATAGCTTACTAAACGATGTTATGATTCGCCAGGGCGGAAGTGGACGTGGCAACATTTAGAAAAAAACTTGGCTTAATCTACTTGACTGGGCCTCCTTTTGCCTGTTACATACATTCTCGGTTGCCTCTTTCTAAGAATTTGGGTTTTTAATCAACAAATTATTTAACAAAGCCAAAAATATAAGGTATTAAAAAGTTCACTCTAAGGACATAGGGATAAATATTTAAGGACCCCTGTTTATTAAAAAGTCCGCAGACATCTCTGTAACACCCTCTATATACATACATAGTTTATATGAATAAAAATGTTCCAAGCATGCAGGTTACGAATGTAATATATTTGTTTTTTAACTTATTAGGATGTTATGCTGTCTCCGCTTGAAATCTCGAGAAGAAGTCGGGCTTTCGATGTGTTTAACCAGATGTTCTTAGATAGATCATGGATCGATGTAATATTCCTGAAGCACATTCAAAAGTAATTCCCGATTTAGCTCAAATTAAGTATTTTCTAAAAAGTGTATTCTCCAGAAATCCGAATTTACTTTTGAGTCAGTGCAAAAACAGCAGAGAGTTTCTCCGTGTACTTACTTTAAAAAAATATGACGAAATAAAAAAATTTATGGTGAGTGCTTACAACACTTTATTAAGGGTCCTCAAAGTTTTTATTTCAAAATAAAGAAAATGCTGGAAGCACGAGCCCCAATGTACCATCTCCGCTACCAGAAGTATACCAACAAAAAATTAATGGACAAATTTCGACAGGATTACCTTTATCGAGTTCAGTACCAGACACGGCGTAATATGATCTCAGTTCTACAAAGTATTCGATACCTTCGGAAAACCAGAAATATATCGGTAAGACTTTCTTGAACTTGAAACAATGAAACATCAGAAATGGTAATGTTTTTAACCTGGAACTGCAAATAATATATTTTTTTTTTATTTGAAAAAAACATCAAGTTTTTAAACGAAAGCTAGAAATGCCATTTGTCTTCTCTAAGCGTTATTTATGCTTTGGCATCATTATCTTAAAACCTGTAATTTTTTTTATTTTTTTAACGAAAATAATCAATATTTATTTTATAAGTTTTACTTTGTATTCATCAAATAATTATTTTACATACTATATATACACTCAAAATAATTTTCGCACTATTTTCAAGAAAATCGCCATAAAAAATATATTTTATAGTATTTTAGTATCTTCATAAAATTTCTGCAGTATATACAAATATTTAATTAAATATCAGAACTGCTATCTGCCAAAACAATAATAGTTATAGTTATATATAATAGTTAGTTTGCCCATAATGATTACAGTTCCTGATTCTCACATTGAACTTGACTACTAGCTGGCCCTACAAGTTTTCAGTCTTAAACAAGAAGTTTGCCAAGAAGTTTTTAAACTTACCTTAATTATTTATTACAGAAACTATCCAGTTATGTTGAGGAGGTAATGGGAGACTATGTAGTTAAAAAAACCAACAGGATCATGCCGTGGAAATTTGAATTTCTAAATGAGGTGTACAATACATTGGCATTGTCTCTTGTAGATCAGTATAAAGTTCCCAAGTACTTTCGTTCCCATGAGAAGAATGCTCTGCTTCGCCTACTGAACTTTCCCACAGATAAGTCTTTAGAAGTAGCAACTTTCGTTTTTGGAGATCGCACAACGCATCAGGATACAGATATCTCGGATCCGACTATGCTGAAATCACGGTAGAGTATACAACATTAATCGTTTTGGCTCAATTCCCAAAGTATAAATACAATTTTTTTCCGGGCTTTTAGATTAATAATAAGCCGCTTTGAGAAGCGTATGGTATTCGCAAAATACTCTATCGAAAAATGCTATCTACTTCATCAAATTGCTAGCACACATCTTAAATCAAATCGATACGACGAATGCTGCTTCAGTGCCCGAAAATCTATCCAAGGTCCTTACTATTCTTAAAATCAGAGCTAGAGAACATTAATTTTTTCCTTTTTACTTTCAGAGGGAAAAAACTGTAATAGCAACATATGGCGTTTCCTCAGTACCCTTGTTATCGTTAAGGCCAATGCTGCTCTGCACAAAATCGAACAGACTAAAGAAGCCCTTGCAATCGCACAAGAAATTGCTATGAAACTGGGAAACAAGGACATTATTCTGTATTTAAATGCTTGTATGAGCTGTAACGAGGAGGAGTTTGTCGTAAAAAAACAAAGTATTAGCAGCGGGAATGCAAGCCGGCGGGAGTCAGTGCGCAGTTCCCTTTCCTTACCGAAGTATGCCGAATAAGGGGTTTCAATTAATAATAGCGCAACGAAAATAAATTCCCAGTCAAATATAACGAAATATTAAATATGAATGTTAAACATTGCTTGATTTTTTACCCAATTGGTAAATCTAACTTGCCGAAAAAACTCTGGGTTGGGGAATAGGACAACTTTAATGTATAATAACTTTCATGCTTATCATCCTAAAATCTACATTAATGTATTTATATAAAATTTGTTTACATTAAACTTGGTTTAACAAAAAATACGTTTTTCTCGAGGGAGAGCGTGACCAAACTTTGAAACAACTTTAATCTACGTGCAACAGATACAATTGTTATGCCCAAATTTAGTAGCTCTAGCTCTTATCAAACAACTCCAACAATTTCTGATATAAAATTTTGTGACGATTAAAAGTAGCATTAATAAAAAAAAATTTAAATAATTTAGCTAGTTTCTGAGTCGGCACGCTATTATAAGTCTTTAGTTTGCAGTCTAAAAACGTAACTTTAACTCTATTTTCTAAATTATTGATTTTTTACAAATTATGTTAAGGTAAAGTAATTAGCCTTTAAACATACATACCTTTTTACTGGCTTATAGGCATTTCCAGGATTGCGAACTGCACATTCGTACGGCATACAGTGGAAGAAACTATGACAAAAGATAACATTTTCTGAAATATTTTTTTTTTGCATTTTAGCAGTACTATTTGTATTCAAAAGGAAAGTTTTGGGGATTTATCGTTTCAAAATTATTTATAGAAAACATCGCAAACAATTCAAAAAATAAAAGTCTTCTTTGACTTCAGCTTGAAAATTGCAAAAGTCTGCAAATTGTGGCGAGTGATTTAAAAGAAAAAAGTCATGCCACAATAAAATGATGTAGCTTTCCATTTATTTAAGTTATTTAAAAACTTAACTTTTTTTTTACCTTTTTATTTGTGATTTGTAATGGTACAAGATAGACAGACATGGCTAAATATAGAAGCTGATGGGTATCGGGTAGAAACAGAAAGAGGACTTGCGAAGTTGATCGGATCGTTCATTTGGGAGCCACGAAGTGGTACTCCAATTTTGACTTAAATCAATGCACAGTGGAAGGTGTTGTATGGGGGAGCGGCCAATACTTCCTGTCCTCTTCTGCCTCGCGTATATATGTATGAGGTGTGTTCAAAAAGTATCGCGCATTTTGAATTTTCGCGTGTTACGTATATTCGAATTTAGATTTTTTGTGGCGTTATGTTGGTACTCATGTCTCTCACTTATGCCGACAAGCTCGGCCATTTTGAATGTTCACTTAATTGTTGACAGCGGCTTTGCTTGCACGTGTTTTGGATAGATTCGATTTTTACCTATTCAAAAAAATGGATCACAGAACCTGTATCTAATTTTGTGTGATAAAAGAAATTAAGTGCGCGGATGCATTCCGAATGTTGACTGTGGCATACGAAGAAACTACCTTGGACCGAAGCAACGTTTATCGGTGGTACAAAATGTTCTCAGAAGGCCGAGAAGAAAGGCCGAAACGAACAAAAATTGGCTTTTGCACCACGATAACGCCCCTGCTCTCACATCGTTGCTTGTGCGCGACTTTTTGGCTAAAAGCAACACATTAATGATGCCGCAGCCACCGTATTCCCCAGATCTGGCCCCCTGTGACTTTTTCTTGTTCCCTAAACTGAAGAGGCCCATGAAAGGACGACGTTACGCTACGCTTGACGAGATAAAGACGGCATCGAAGGAGGAGCTGAACAAGATGAAAAAAAAATGATTTTTTGAAACGCTTCGAAGATTGGAAAAACCGTTGGGACAAGTGTATAATATCTCATGGGAATTACTTTAAAAGGGACAAAATAGATATTCATGAATAATTCAATAATTTTTGAAAGAACACAATTTTAAGTTTTAATTATTAAACACAAATTATTTCGTTAAACAAATAGTTTTTTTTAATATTTTAAACTTAAAAATTGGTACGTAACCTCAAAAATGTTACTAATTTATATAGGGTTTTTTCTTTTTTTTCTAAAGATGATAAGATTCCATAAACTTGGCTATTTCGTAATAAGATTAGCCTTCATTGTACTTGTTAAGGACTTTTTTTCGCTGAAATACGTTGATTTCTGTGTGCTTATGCTTAAAAAGCCAAAATAACCTTAAAAAAATGTTGATTTTTCATTAACTTTTGGACGCCATAATAATATTCAATTGCCAAAAAAAAAAAAAAATGGCCAGTAAGGCAACTGTGCTAAGACTTTTTGTATCACGAAATACGTTCATTTTTAAATGCAGACAAAAGTCAAAATAACCTCAAAAAATTTTGATTTTTCATTAACTTTTGGACGCCATATGGTTAAGAGGGAGTTCCTTTATCAATTTCCAAAAAAAAAGGCCAGTAAGGCAACTGTGCTAAGACTTTTATTTCACGAAATAGTTCATTTTTTGTTTAAGTTTAAAAAGTTTTAAGGACGTTAAAAGAAAATTTTTAAAAAATAGTGCCAATGAATACACAAATGTCTAATTCAACTACAGTTAGTCACAAAAGTATTCGTTGCAAAGAGGGTTAAGAGAAAAATCTTTCATATATTGATGCATGAGAGCAAGGGTTTCTTTCTAGACATCTCCCATGCAAATCATGGCTTTTAGGCACTCTTCGGACGGTTTTACATTTGGTTACATTTGTACCTAGGGATGTGGATAATAGTGCCCAGCCCCAAAAATACGAAAAAATATGAAATTTGTATGTGCAACGAATACTTTTGTGAGCATACAAAACGGTTTAGTTTTATATTTTTGTACATAACTTTTCATGAAAAGCGTTTTCTGTTTGGTTTTTTCCGCCATATACTTCACAAAATATGTATCTTTGGAAACCCAAACTTTTTTTTAACAATTTAAAACGGTTACTTATTTAAAATTGGCATTTTTCTCTTAACCCTCTTTGCAACGAATACTTTTGTGACTAACTGTATATACAAAAAAATTTAATCATTTAATTGCTGCATACGCCTGGGAATAACGTTTAAAGTTGACATTTGCAACTGGGCCAACACTTAAGTTCAGCACTGTACGTTGAAACACCCCATATCTAGGTCTTTTTTTTTTAATTCTTTGAAAGGGGCCCTTTTTAAAACGATGGGTCAACATAATATTGCTCGAAAATAACACATTTAAACAGTTATTACCTTTCTCTTCAAAATTATTTTTATTTTGACCCGATCGTAAGTTTTTTGATATTAGAATTAAATTTTTATTGCTTATCCTCTCTCATAATTTATAGCTAGTACAAATGGAATAAAGCAAAAATTAATTTTAGGTATGTATAGCGAAATTAAACAAAAAATATTTAATTTTTGGCCTATGACACCGTCCACTGCGCAATGTAAACATTTGAAAAACGAAAACATTTTTTTTAACCAGAGAGCTCTTGTTTTCCCGAATAAAAAACCTGTAATTGGTTTATCTGCTTTCCAACAAGTTTATTCTTTTAAAAGGTCAACAAACGAGCGCTTCCAGGTCGAAAAACTAGGAACATTATGACGACGTCTTCTCCACCAGTTTGGCCATCATCTTTTCCTCTTTTGCCTTACGTTTGGCTTCCTTCTGATTTCTCTTGTCTTCCTTTTCCTTCTGCTCAAGCATCTCCTTAAATCTTTCGTCGCGGGTGTCCACTTTAAATCCAAAGTGCCTGCGTACCTCCTCTACCAGACGTTCTTTGCGTTTTATTGCCGCAGCTGCATCCGCCTCTCGTTTGGTGATTTTCGCGTGTAGATCCGCCTTCCACTGCTTCAGCTTTTCCATCTTTTTTGCTATGTCCTCTTCGCGGGCATTGATCCTTTCCAGCTCTTCGGCCTTTTGCGAGCGGTTTTTTTCCAGCATTTTTAGCAGGTTTTCTAGTTGCATAACTTTAGATTGGGCTTTCTCTTCCAGGGAATCAAAACAGATCTTCGGGTTTACGTTGCTCTTGGCCCCATACCGACCAAAAGCCTGTCTTTGATATTTCTCGGTCAAATGTATCCAGGAATGCGCCTCCTGGTAGGGTGTCTTGTCAAGGAGCACATTTTTGTGTTGTGGCTGCAGGCCGGATTTGTCCACCGGCTGGGAATACGAGTTCTCTCGCTCCTCGTTCACCTCATATGATTGGAGTTCTGAACTAGCAGCACTGGAGAGTTGCTTGCATGACCGGAGGGCAGGAAGTCTTGTTTTTCCATATAACTTGCATAAATTCATTTTGTACGGAACACTTAATTAACATCAATAGCAGTGTTGCCAGATGCAAATTTTGCTTTTCCCCTAAAAAATCTCAAATAGTCGATATTTCTCCCTAAAAAATCCAGTCTTCCCCCTAAATTTAAAAAATCTGTTAATGAAATCAAAACTCAATAAATTCGATTTATTTAATTTATTTATTTTGTACTAATTGCTATTTACAAATATACTTATGCTAAAACGAAATAGGTCTTTGAATTATTTATTCAATTATTTATTGGATTTACAACCAAATTTATATTAAAAATGTAATAATGTTGATAGTTGCAATTGTCTTCACTTCACAAACACAAGCAAAGGAGCGTTCAAGGATCCTCTTTAAACTCCTTTTCGTTGCCAATTTGTCCTTGAATCTTATTTGCATATTGCACTCAACCCTTGTGATTTCTTTTCTTTTCATCTTTTTCTCTCACTAGGATTTCTTAACTAATAAATTCAATAACACAAATAACAAGGTAAATTTAAAATTTGTTTTGAATTTTGTTGTTTTTTTTTAATAAATATTTAGTATAAATATTACATATCAAGTTTATGTTAATTAAATATAATATAATTAGTATTAATCAAAATTATCTCACTCAGTCGAATTCATGGTTGTTTTTTTTCTCAGACTGCCAAAGGCCACTGGTTTTAATCACTTTATAAGTTAATTTAAATTAACGTATGTTCCCGCCAAGTGGAATTTCAGCAATAAAGAGAACAACAACTACAGTCACC
Organism: Drosophila asahinai; assembly: GCA_008042795.1. NCBI lineage: Eukaryota > Metazoa > Arthropoda > Insecta > Diptera > Drosophilidae > Drosophila > Drosophila asahinai. The sequence continues at coordinate 15,603 of VNJZ01001793.1, read as the reverse complement.
ATAAAGGGTGGGAGAGCATAAAAATTGGGAGAGCAAGAGAGCAAGAAACGTAACGATCTACAACGTAAGTGAACAAAAACGTGAAGATTTACGACGTAACTCAACTTAACATCAATAGCATGAAAATCGATAGCACTTTGTTATCGATACTTTGGAACAGCAATATTGAAACGGCAATAGCCGACGAAATCGCTTACGAAGTTTCGTGAGCGAAATTGGGACTTTTTTCGTTCGGAAACCAGTGTGACCAAAAAATGCTGTGTTTGTAGTTGGAGAATTTAAAATAGCTTTGGAGTACATTGAACAAATATATAAATCTTTTTCTATAATATCTATTAAAATGATTGAAATTTAAATGAAAACTGTTTAAATTAATAAATACATTCGTATAAAATCAAGCTTCTTGCCAAAAAAATAAAAAAGAAGACAAGAAGCTAACTTCGGTAAGCCGAAGTTTGTATACCCTTGTAGTCTGCAATTGGATCATTGAAAGTCGATCCATTTTGGTAAAATAAAAAAAATATCAAATATCACATTTTACATTTTCGTATATATCAACCGATCGCTTCATTGGCAGCTATATGATATAGTTGTTCGATCTTAATGAAATTAAAACCGTAATCCTAAAACCATAAAAAACAGCTAAGCCTCGAAATGTGGGAAAGTTACAGTCGAGTTTTGGCCAATTGTGAGATACCCGGTACCCAAAGCATTGTGGGTGATATTAAATAGCCCATGAACACGGAAAAATGAAAATGTTGACGAATGAAGACATATGTTTCTAGAAACATGTTGAGCAACATCCAAAAAATACGAATGTTGCTAGGAACTGTTGAGCAATACCCAAAACAGACAAATGTTGCTAGGAACATGTTGAACAACACCCATTGGCACAGAAGAAGAATAAACATACACAGAAACTTTGTTAATAATGTGAATGCCTATTTATTTATTTTGTCTATTTACTTTAAGCTGAAAATCACGACTATAGCTTATATAACTTTTTTTCGAGGGCGGAAGTGGGCGTGGCCAAATATTAAACCAAACTCGATCGATATTAAACCAAACAGATTCCAATGTTGTCAACAAATTTGGTAACTCTAGCTCTTATAGTCTCTGAGATCTGTTTAGCCTAGTACGCGGACAGTAAAACAGTTCGCAACCCGAAAAAGATTTAATCTTTTTGCAGTGTGACCGCTGTTTAAAATGCTCTTCGGCATTTTTGGGAGGTAAATGATGCGGTCATACCAATCTTAAATCAGCTGTTTTATATTTACAATTATTTATTTTATATTTGAAAGACAATTCGCATGGAATAGCTAATTTGCGTACAATGACCACCAACGCCGTCGCCCAGATTCTCTCGACCATGCACAACAAACATTCTTTCCTGGATCGACGACCAGGACAAGGGCTGCTCTACCTGCTGCTGCTGGTGATTCTGTTCTTACCACCATCTGGGTGGTGGCGGTGGTTGCCGCAGCTACTCCTGCTGCTACTAAATTCAAAGTTATTTCGTTCTGATGGATGCGAGACTCTGATTGTACACCATATCCTTTCTGCCATACAATTGGTTAGAGTTGGTACTGCTCCTACGCCCGGTTCTGTCCTGTACATGTCCTTTTCCAGCTTGGCAATGAAGGTTTTGTCCACCCTGACACTGCTCTCAGCAGCTGCGGCCCTGTATGTACTTCTTGAGCTCGGCAATGAAGGATTTGTCCAGCCAGACACTGCTCTAAGCAGCAGCGGACGGTGGCCGTCGCCTCTGACCCCTTCATCTCAGTCATCGAGGGACCTATTTCCTTCCAGGCCTTTATTTATGCAAATGTTTAATATTGCTCAAATCCCTTATCATTGAATTGGCCTCCTCCAATTTAATTATTATAACTTTATCTGCTCTTCTAAACGCCTGGACTGGGCTTTTGAATACATTATTGTGTTTGGCGGGATCTATATTTTTGAATTATGTGAAGAAACAGTAAGAGAGAGTGAGAGACCAATAGTCGAGAACGACCGTTTTATTAAATTTTTTATTCTGTTCGTCACCCCGCTCTAGAAATACCAAAAGTCTTCCTTCGCGCCACCTGGTATTTTTCTGGTATTTCGTTCGTTCGTGTGCGTACCGGCCTTTAAAACAGCGCTGCCAAACACCGTTTCTCGACTATTGACCTCTCGCTCTCTCTCACTGCTTAGAAACGCTGTTCGCGTGTCTGAGTACGGAGCTTTTACCAACACGGACAGACGGATATAAGAATATATATACCATATGGGGTTGGAGATGCCTACTTCTGCCTTCTCCTATGGGTACCGGGTATAAAGCCTAGTACTAAGATCAACGAAAAAAATTCATAAACGGAAAACTTTATATAAAAAACAGAACGAAAATACCAAGAAGAAGAATTTTGTGGTATTTCGATTGGTTGGGTACTAAGATGAACGGAATTTCGTGATCGAAACGGATAAAACGGTAAGCAAATCGTACCAGTAAACAGCTGTGATTCCGTAAGCGAAATATATCAATTGCATATATTTCGTGACCAACATGTAGATGAAGGGTGGAGGGGGAAGTCACTGCTCGGTTGTAGCGCTTCGACAGCCGTGAGGATAATGTGGAATTGATAAAAGCCGTGAAGGCAAGGCGCCTTATGAGATTTAACAAATAAAAGAAATTTTAAATGTGCTTTTATTGACAATTTTACTGAACATTATTTTATTGGCAGCGATTACGTTGACGCCATTATTATTTGCCTTCAACTGCATTGCGGCGTATTACATTAATAATACACCCATCCGAATGCGATTGAATTAATTTCTCTTTATAACGTTTTTTATAAAGTTTCTTTACAAAACACACCTGGAAATACAATTCAGTGTGACCTTTGACCGATTTTTTTTTTAAATTCAGTGTGAGCTTTGACCGATTTCTTTTTTTCTTGGTCACACTGGTTACCGGACGGAATATTTCACAATTTCGTTCACGGAATTCCGTAAGCGATTTTCGTCGATGTTAATACTAGCCTTAAACAGAGAAGCTATAATTTTTTCAATTCACTTTCCGATCATTCCTATGGCAGCTTTAAGATATAGCGGTCCGATTTCCATTAAATTAAAAATGTATAGCTTTAATAAATTTAAATGTTTATATATTTAATTTGCCCAATATCTTCAACAATAGCAGATATATAAATGATTGACTCGACTGGTGATGTGATCAAGAATATATACACAGATGCTTCCTTCACTGCGCTGCAAACTTCTGCTCAATATAATAATACCCTGAAAGGGTATAAAAATAATATAAAAGACATTTGCCAACCTGGTGACCACATTGAATCCGTTTTTGAATTGAATTAATTTTCCGCCAAATCAAAACCAAAACGAAAAACAGCTGTTTTCCTTAAAATGAATGGAAAATTCAGCATTTCTCTAGTACAAACGCTTTTCCTGCATTTCGTGCGATAGTTGGAAAATGCAGCGTAGTGGACAAACACTCTAAAAACAATCGATAGTGCCACCTAGAGCCAAACCATCGATATTATTGGAAAGTCTATCGATCTATTGACAGCTCTAGGTCACACTCAGCATCAGTGATGTCATTTTTTTCTGACAAAAAAAGCTGGATTGACAAAATAAAACAGCTTTAACGCTTTATTTAACAATTCAACTTTTTTTTAGTCAGGAATTGAATTTTTGACTTCAAACTTTCATGAAAAATCGGAAAATAAAAAACATGCTTTCCGGAAACCGCTGCCCATTTCATTGCTGTAAATATTTTTTTTCAAAGAGGAGACTTGGGCGTAGAAAGACTTCGTAGTAAAAAACACCTTCTTATTGCTGAAAATCTTAAGAAAGCCAAGCAAAAATTACCTAAGTATTACACAAAATTCTACATACTCCAAAAATATACTAAGTCAAACACACAACAACTCGCTGTTGCGACTATTTCCTATCTCTTTCTACAACATGCACAGCTTATGGTGGGAAAAGTCAATGTTGCAATTTTTTCAAGTTGTTGCTGTTGCGGACCCAGTCTAAACAGAGTAATATATTTAAAATAGCGTTTAATGTTTCAACGCTTTTCGATTTTACCGAATTTACTTGACTGAAAACTCGACCTTTTGTTTGTAAGCCTCTTTTGGCATCGTCAATTTTGGTGTGGACTTTTAAGGGAAATTATTCGATATAGGCAAATATGGATACTGTTCCGAAATAAATACATTTTTACCATTTCAACCGTCAAGGTCATTTAAAACAGAATTTAAAATGTAGTAAAAGTAAAAAAAAAAAAAAAAAGCTGCTTAAATTTTCTAAAAAAAAAGCTGAAATTCCCGCTGCCCGCTGTTTTCAAATTTTTCCCGCAATCACACTTCAAAAAAAGCCGAATTTGACGGGAAAAAAGCGGAAATGACATCACTGGTCACACTCGGCATTAATAAAAAGCGCGGCTCGTGTTCAATTCATTATAATTTGATTAAAATTAAGGAATGAAACTGAAGCCAATATAGCTCACGCAATGGCGGGGAATAGTGCTTTAAGTCCCGAACAGCTAATGGGGCGCATATATTCCGTTTACTTGGAAAATTTTGTGTATGTTCTTGTTCATCAAAAAACACGCAATCTTTAAACATTGAAATCCCATTTCATTTCTATTGACAGCTCATACAGCAAAATCACCTTTTACCCAAACCATTATCTTAACGTGCTGACTGGTCCCAATGGCAGTGGCAAGTCCACTATTGTCTCCGCCATTATTTTGGGCCTGGGTGGAGAACCGCATATTCTGGATCGCTCATCCAGCGTTGCAGACTACATTCAAAGCAACAAGACCTTCGCCAAAATAATTATAATAGTTTACGGACGGGAACCAAACACGACGAACTCTTTCTGCCGTATCATCAACTCGAATGGCTCCTCGAATTTCTCTGTCGACGAAATGGACACCACCAAAAAGAATTTTCTGACTGCTGTATACGCCTTTAACATACGAGTCAATAACTTATGCCAGTTCCTTCCGCAAGACCGAGTACAGGTAAATCCCAGACCTTGCATCGGCAAATACAGGATTTAATATTCTGCCTTTCATGTTCCAGGACTTTTCCAAAATGAATCCCCAAGAACTACTGCTTAATACAATGTCCTCCGTTTGTGACAGTGAGCTCACTGACAACTTCAGTCTTCTGAAAGAAATGCGCAAAAAGCAGACAAATGTACATACTGATCGCGAAAAGGAAAAGAGCGATCTCGTCAAGAAACAAAAACGTTTGGAACAGTGAGTACATTCACTAGAAATGATTACAAAAGTATATTCTTTTAATAAATAAAAAAATGTCATCCTTCTGGAACAACATCGATTCACTAAATATGCCCATAACTCCGAGTTTAACCCATGCAGAGTATTGTAATTTTTGTCAGAAGCTGGCTGTGGGTGTGTTGGAGACAAACCTGTGTTGTCTGTGTTGATCAGTCGTTTCGATATAGCCATGTTCTTAGTTTCTCAGTTTTTGAGCTTGATCTAGATGCAACTTTCAAGTTCAATAGTTTTTTTTCCAGAGCAGGTAGTACATCCTATTAGAAAAGTGTTTTGTACTATTTTTTAGGGGGATGGGTATTTTTTCCTGAAAATTAATTTGTATTTTTCAAAACTGAATTAAATATTTTTTATTTTTTATTTTTTTTAAATTCAATTAGAAGATACACTTATAATAAACCAAAATATATATATATATATATATATTTTCCCACACGAATTAAGAGCTCTACCGTGTCCATAGCCGGGAAACTCAAAGATCGATCGAAACGCTATTTCACAGACTCCTTAAATTCGCCATTTTGTAAAAAAAATGTGGTGTTAAATCTTCGATACCACCTCTAAATATATATCAATAGTTGCACAGTGATTGCTTGACAATTCCCTTTAACCAAAAAATTTGAATAATACTTACATTTTGACTGTTTACATGTATGTATGTACATTCCCCCTTAAGAAATACACGAGGTAAAAAACAACATTTTTTCTGAAGAACCTATAGGTCAAATCGAAAAACTTTTAAATTGTACATTGTAGACCAATCTTCTGTTAATAAAAAAACATGTTTAAAAAAATATCAAAATGGCAGAGGTATGAGCCAGTTAGTAGAACGTTTTTTCATAATCCTTGGGCATGGTGCATGATTCCGGAATAACGATATGTTTTCTTGTTTAGAAATGTACTCGCTATGGTGCATCATAGGATTTTTATACCCGGTACCCATAGGGTAAATGGATATTATAAGTTAGTGCCAACCGACCCCATAAAAAATATATTCGTATATTCTTGATCAGCATAGCCAGCCGAGTCGATTTATCCATGTCCGTCTGTTCGTCCGTCCGTGTTGGCAAACAGATCTCAGAGACTATAAGAGGTAGAGCCACCAAATTTGGGGACCGCATTCTAATCCATTGCGGAAATCATGTAATCATAAAATCATAAGCTATAGTCGTACTATCCTATTTAAAGTAAATACATAAATAAACTAAATAAATAGGCTTGTGCGAACGTTTTCTTCTGTGTTGACAGCACCAACGCGTGTTGCCCACCATGTCCCTAGAAACATTTGACCTTTTTTTTTTGCTCAACATGCTACTAGTAACATTTGTCCTCATCCGACAACATTTTCTTTTTTCCATGTACATTTAAGAATGGGTTAAAAAAGTTTGAGCCAAATCGGTTCAGTAGATCTTGAGATATCGTGTACACCATTTTGGAAAACGTGGTTTCGTGAAAACGGCAAATGAAAAAAAAAAACATTGCAGGAGTATGCTAGTGCTCACTGCAAATCGCTATAACTTCTGAACTAATTTTAGTTTGGATGTGGCCAAAGTCTAAAACTATTTTTAAAAGTGAAACAAATTTTTTAAGAAAACAAAAAAAAAATCTATTTTTAAAAGCGTCCAAGGTGGCGTAACCCCTTAATTTGGTAAAATAAAATCAAAATTTTGGCGTAATGTATAAAGTTCCATAATCATTCCCCAGGCTGCAAGCGACTGTGGCCCAGTACAAGGAACGTGAGGAAGTCGAGCATAAACTACAAGTATTCAAAGCCAAGAAATTATGGATTGAGGTGCAGGCTGGAGAGGAAAAGGCCACGCAAATGAAAGTAGCTGTTATAAGCGCTAAGACCCATAGCGACAACATGAAGGAACAGTACAATTTACTCATTAAGGCACAAGAACAAATACAGAGGAAAAAGATGGAGCTTAGAGAAGGTTGTTTGGACAAGGTAATGGCTGTCGTCCTACCAATATTTCTTTACATTTCAATTTTTTTTTTAATTACAGACTCGTTTACTAGACAAGGATGTGTCTGAAAAAAACGGTATAATAAGCCAAGTTGATGCATTAAAGCAAAAAATTCTCGAAAACCAATGTCTTTTGGAGGTTAGTTTAATTTGTTTTTTGAGAATAATTTTATTTTTAACATAATACATAAATAGCAAAATATACAAAAATCATTGAGGAACGCCACAGAAGCTGAGAAAGTCCAACAATTAGTCGACAATAAAAATGAGGAACTAGAAGACTTCAATAAAAATAAATCGCATATTGTGTCGGAGTTGGAAAAGGCTAAAGAGTCGGTCACCTCGGCACGAGCTAAAGTCATGGAGGAGTACAATAGGCGAAAACGGCTTGAACAACAACTAAATGATGAAAAGATTCCGGAAATTAATTCCTATAAGCAAAAAATCGATCGTTTACAAAATGTGAAATTGGTAAAAATTGAGGTAAGTATCGATAGCCTTCAAATATATATAAAATATAAATTTATTAATATCTTAGGAGCTCCGAGTGAAAAATCCAAATTTGGTCAAGGCTATGAGTTGGGTATCTAAAAATAAACAAAGATATAAATTAAACGTTTATGATCCAATGATACTTGAGGTGAGTTTGTCTTTAAAAACTATAAATGTTTTCATGAGATTGGTCTACTGCTTTAATTATTCAGCTTACTATGCAAAACTATGACGACGCAAAATACCTAGAAAACGTTGTTAAACAGCGTGATTTATTCGCTTTTGCGTGTGAGGACAAGGATGATATGTCCGATTTGATCAACGAACTGTGCGTCAAGCAGAAGTTGGGAGTAAATATTATTTATTGCGCGCCGGCCGATAGGTGCTTGTTTAATCCAAGCATTCCCAAGAGTGAGCTGCGGTATATTTATTACCAATTTGTAGTCATACAGTAAATAATAATATATATATTTTTTTTCTAACAGAGCTATGGGATTCCATGCTTATCTCGTCGATCTTGTCACGGGCCCGATACCATTAATAAACAAATTGTGCGCTTCGTACTCAATACATAACATTCCAATCGGTACAGATGCAGTTGGTAATTATACCTCATCTATCCCAAAAGTTATTCGAGTTTATTTTGGCGGTAAGTACACAAATACATATGTATATTTTTATTCATAATTTTTTGTTTCCTCCGTAACAAATGATTTCGTAACTTAAGAAACCCATAATTATTATTTGATATAATTTAAAAAAAATTGTTTAGGAAAATTATAATTAATTTTAGATCGGAGCTTACACTGAATGAAAGTAGACACATTTATAAAGATATAACATTTTTCAAAAATTACAAAAATATTTCGAGGTATGGCGTGTTCCTTGTAGCGTCATCAAAAAATCTTCTTACGCGGTAACCACTGGCGTTCTACAAAAAATAATCAGACAGCAAAAAATCAGAAAGATTATTAAAATAGGAACTAAAATTTAGTCGATTTCATAACCGACTTTGAATATATCGATTTATGACTAAATGTCGAACGTTTAAACATAAAAAATGTTTTTTTTTCTGCAAGTATGTACATGCGTTTTAGAACAAGTAATTTTAAAACGACTTAATTTCGCGCGATCTTAAGACGCTTATCGATGTCCTATGATCGCTGCTGGCGAAATTATGTCGTTTTTTCTGCGGCTATCTTTTGTCACTTTAAAGCGTCATAAGTCCGTCACAACTACTTTTTAAACGACATAAGTTCGCGCGATCTTATGACGTTTTTCGGCGTCATAAGATCTCCAAAAAAAAACGCCATTATTTCGCGGATAAAATGTACTGGGCGAAATTATGGCTGCGATCTTATGTCGCTATGCCCACACTTTTAGCATTAAATAGGTATTTTTAACATAAAAAACAGTTTTGCTCGTACCTAGCCCTACGTTCAATTTATTACACAAGGCAATGTCGACTAGAATTCCACTTAAAACTTCTTAAGGCATAGATCGGTCATTAGTTTTGCACGGAACCTAGAATTTGGTTTGCTAAGAACATGCCGGTCTCTTGTAAGGTTATACATACGTATTAATTTAGATTAAATTAGAAAATATATTATTTATGTTTTGTTCAAGGGAATTATAAAAAGTTGGTTGAATTTTTCATTTTTATATATTTTTTCAAGGTTGCAAAAAGTTTGTAGTGACGACATCCCGCTACCGCTCCGATTCTATACTAACGGAAAGCTTCATCCGTGGAAAAGATCAACTTATCGCTGTTGATTCGCAGCAATTGGCACTGGTGCAAAAACAGTATTCGGAAGCTATGCGAGATAAAAATAATATAAAAAACGCCATAACGATAACAGACAACGAGTTTGAACGTTTCCAAGCCATTGCAAAGCAAGAAACTGAGAAAGAAAGGAAACTCAAGCAGAAATTGTCACATTTTGAAAATCTCAAAAGTGAAGTTGAAACACTGAGAAGAAAGTTGGTGAGTCTGCAAGAAACTAATGGTAAGTTTAAAAACTGAAAAGAAAAAATTTAAAATAATTAATATTAGCGCGATTTTCAGCTTTGGATGCACTTAAAACAACTTTTTTTAATAGTTTAAAAATTGATGGAAGTAAAATAATAGATGTCGAGACAAAACTAATCAAGAAGGTAGAAGCAATGAAGATTGCTAACGACGAAAAAAAACTTACTCAAACAAGGGCGTCCCTTTTTATGGTACAACATGAAAGTCAAAGCGACGCTCTGAAGGAGATCGAGCTTCAAAGTAAAACGGCAACCGTAAGGAAATGTTCACTCAGGGGCGATTTTTCAATGTCAGGTTAACTTTTGTCACTGGGGTGAATTGATTTTCGGAGTAATGTAGGCCGTTCAAATCACGTTTATGTTTATCTGACTGACAACTCCTGGCTAGAGGAAAGGCTCTAGTTAAAATTTTGCCAGTCAGATAAGCACAAATATGATTTTGGGCGACGAGATTACGACGACCAAAAGTTGGTCCCTAACTTTTATCTTCAAGTTGTAGTTAAATATAAATAAGTAAAGCAGTAAGTACTTTATCCCTAGAGAGACTTTGAGCAATTGCTGCAATCCTTGGAGGTCCAACTGAACGACATCAGCAGGCGAAAGGGTGAAATTCAGCGAATGTGCAATGGAGAACTTCCATCCAGCTCAAGGTTCCCCTTCAAGAAAGAATTCAGGAATATGGAAAGCATGAATTTGCAACAAATGCGTGAAGCCATACACGATTTCCAGGCCAGACTGGAGTGCATGAAAAGCATAAACTCAGAGGTAACTAAATTAATTGGTTCTATTTGCAGGCTCTAGTATGGGCCTCACTACCGTTACCTACCATTCAAAGGAGAGCGCTTTATTTACATACATTTTCCACACTTTTAGACAATCGATAGTTATCAGGAACTGCAAAACGATGTTAAAAGGCTGGAAGAGAACATTCAAAAGTCTGTTGAGGAAGCGAAGACCATCGAATCGGAAATGTCCCAGTTATGCGAACGTTGGGAACCCAGATTAACCAGCTTGGTGGACACGATAAGTACAAAGTTCAGCGAGTTTATGGAATCAATCGAATACGTCGGGGAAGTTGTCTTATCTAAATCCGATAAAGTGAGTCAGTCAGTACTCCCCTTGCGATAGAAATATAGCAATGACTTTTTTTTAGTACGACTTTGATTCATACGGCATACAGATTATGGTCCAATTCAGGAAAGGTGCTCAGCTACAGCCATTGGATAAGTTTATTCAATCAGGGGGCGAACGCGCAGTATCAATTGCAACTTACTCGTTGTCGTTGCAGCATGTCACTCAAGTACCATTCAGGTAAAAATAACAAAGTTTATGATTTTTAGTAAGATGTAAAAGATTGGTTGCTCTTTAGATGCGTTGATGAAATAAACCAGGGTATGGACGCTAAAAATGAACGCCATATCTTTGATATACTTTTGAAAGTCACAAAAAATGGCTCGGCGCAGTATTTGTTTGTAACTCCGAAGGTAAGAAAACTAACATTTTAACATTTAATGTAGATTCAAATTTTTCATTTTGCAGTTGCTCCGAGGCCTCAACTACAATAAACATTTGTGTGTTTCAATTGTTCACAATTCAAAAACCGTTTGTGATGGCACCAAATTCCCGAAGATTTAATACATTTTATCTTTATATTTTTAGCAATGTAATATTATCTTGTTAAATAATATACTATAATATAACCGTCTAAAATTTTTTGCTTTCCCATATGACCACCCTTGATGGGGTTCCTAAGTAAACTGTGTTGACTTTTTTAACACGGAGTCTTGAAAACTGGTCTGGTCGAAACTTTCAACTAGTCAGTAAGCCAGTGATGCTTGACTTTTTGTTTTCTCAGATTTCGTGTTGCCTTGATTTAAAACCATACAACAGCACTTCTATCTTATTTCACCTGTTATTTGATCTTAACACACTAATCACATTATTTAAGCTTTTTATTTTTTACTAAAAATTTTAAGTAAAAACACCGAACATATCTGAATCCAACTACAAAATTGCATTCTTTTGAAAGCAACTTTCTCATCTAATTTTATTTCCAAAATGAATCTTTGAGAAAATAACACATTTTGATCAGGGATATGTATTTAGTTCCCGAAATTCTACAAGCTAATTTGTGCGCAATCTGGAATTAAATTTTATTGTGAAGATCCGTTTTATCATAATATCGTTATCAAGTAATTATTTATTAGGTACATTATTCTTTAGAGGGTTAAATATTGAAAACTGAATGGCATCAACTAGTTTATGTTTACTCCATTACATAATAATTTTGTACCACCATTAATACCAATATTAATCCCTCAACGACAACTATAAAAGACGGCGCTTTTTTGAGAAAGTTTGTCAGTTTTAGATGAACTCGAAAATAAGTCAGTTCTGTGTGTGCCCTCATTATGGTTGGGATTTTTTAGATCAGCAGTTATTGCTACATTGCCATATTTATAAATCTTCTACTGGCCTACTAAGTCCCAACATAATGAGAGTAAAAACCACTGGTTACAATAATGGTGTGTACTTTGCGAATGTTACGAAATATTTTCGAAGAGCTATAAGTAACAAAACTAAAGCATTAAAACGTAACAAGGTTATATATAGAAAGCTTTAATCAATCGACTAAAAATAAAAGTTATCAAAACAATGTAAAAATTAAAACAATACACTCAAAAGTTTCTTTTTGGATCGTCCCAGTTTGAAAGCTCGGTTCGAGGCTCGACGAACCAACTGCGGCGATGGATGTTTATCATCAGCTTTGACTCAAATAGATAAGAATGTTGTCACCAAATTTGGTAGCTATAGTCCAGCGGTCGGCACCCAGACACTCACAGTTTTTTAGTGCGTTAATTTATTTTTTTTTCCGCTACTTTTTTTTTAAACTTTTTTTTATGAATGCCTAACATCTTAAGAACATAAAGTCCAAATTTGACATCGATCGGAGCAAAAATAACGAAGTAATGGGTAGTTGATCGGAGGTTATTCTATGTTCGATGTATGGGGAGCCAAAACTTTAAAGCGCTCCCCTGAAAAGTGCCATTTTCATAGTCGGTGTACACGATTACTAAAAATCGACTTGACCAATCGTTTTGAAATTTTGCACACAGCTTCTGCAACTAATTCTCCAGGTATCACCGTAGGGGTTTTTTAAATTTATTTTTTATTATATTTTTAATTTAACAATTACATTTTTTTTTTAAGTCAAGAATTTAATCTTTGACTTCAAACTTTCAAGAAAAAATGAAAAAAAGATTAACTCCACGGTGATACTTCCGGCCAATTATTCTTTAACTAATGCATACTTTGATTTTCATATCGGACGAATCTGTGGACAGTAAGGATGTACACCGCAAATCAACTTTATTTGGAGGGGCCACAGGAGATTCCCTATAACATGTGCACATTTTTCCATAAAATATTTTTAGAAAAATTGTCAAAATGTTACCTTATTACATGTAATTTAAATAAATAAACTAGCTCAAGCTGTTTCACCACAAATTTTTTTGAAAAGTGGCCCGTTTTGCACCGAATTAACTCTACCCCCCCTTAATGTAAACTAATGGTTGACTTTGAAGCAGTAACTGCCCTATTGATATCAGATCACACATATTAGATAAAATTTAGGTCAAGCGACTGTTAAGAGTGCTACAAAACTAACACAGATCCGTTCGTTTGCTTTCAATTTTTTTTTTCTGTTTCTGTTTAAAGACTTACAAGTGGGAATTCATATTCTGCAAAGGTTAGCATTATTATCTTCAATGGATGGATTTGTACCTACTCCATAGAAGAACAAGAAAGGAAGCTAACTTCGGCAATCCCAAGTTTATATAACCATGTAGATACATTTAAGAAATTTAAAATGTATTGCTATATTAAGTTTTATAAACATCGAAAATCGGCTAATTTGGCCCAATTGTTCCTATGGCGGCTATAAGACACAGTGGTCCGATTTCGCCCGTTCCGACATATACACTACTGGCCAAAATAATAAGTACATTATCATCCTGCTACTTTGTTTACTTATTATTGCTCGATTACTTTTAAAAGTTTTAATGTATGCCAGCCAATTGTTTATATTTTGAAATGTTACAATATGGCGAAACATTTAAATAATATATTCTTCAGATCTTAATTTTGCTGGGTTAAAACGAATAAAATTTCGACGTTCAGTTTCTATTTTGGCATACATTTTAACGATGTACTGATGAAACAGTTTACATCTTAAGAACAAATTTTGTTCTTGTGGATGAACCTTCAATCTATACGAATAATGACACTATTTTTTTCTGCACATGCAGACCAGAAAATAAGTCAAAAATGTGACTTTAGAAAATTATACAATTGAAATGTCAACACATTGAAAATAGGTAAACTTGTAACTGTTTGTGGATCGATCAGTGGTGTATTGATATGGTAGCCATCGCCACCTTTCCAATGCAATATTGGGTATTGTAATGCATCGTAACTAAGACGAAGCTCCGAAACACGTTGCAATTGCTCATTTCTGCGATGAAGTACAATATCACGGGATTGAAACTGATCACCAAGAACTACAATTGCAACCTCATCAATTGTCGGTGCATTAAATCGCCTTGCATGCTCTCCAAAAGGTGTTCTATCAGCCCTTATTACGATTTTGTGATTATCAGATGGCATACGATCGAGAGCAATTTCGAACAACTGAACTAATGCGTTGATGAAAAAACCTCTGTAGCTCACGGATAATTTCACGTCTTGTATTCGAAAAAATGGCACATCGTTGATAAAACTGGCCCTGGATCTATAACATGTATGAAATTTTAGTTGGATGTTGGATCAGAACTATTGAATTGAATACTTAATCATATAAAGATGAGACAATCCTATTGAAATATTTACCTTAAACGTCGGCATAAAATGATCTGTAATAATTTTAGTGGCACCAGAAGAAGTCATTTGAAATGGCGAATTGTATTGTTGAATATGACTCAAAAAGTGCCTCGACGTTTGAGATGTCACAAAAGTTAATGAATACAATGGTTCGGGTGCAGTTTCTAATGCTGGCAGTCTCACTTTGCCATTAGCACAACATAAGCAGGTCGTTTCACCTGGAAACTTAGCCGCATCACAATGTGGACATATTTGTCCTAAATTCCAATGTATCCGTACATAATATAATCAATCTGACTGTTGTAATTAAAAGCAGCATTCATCATTTCAGCCAAAACAGTACGACGTATTCGTGATCGCCGTAAAAGATTTAGTACACGTACGGGGTCCAGAGATCTATTTTGTACTACGCTTTCGCCATCTATATTTGCTCGTCTAGGTTGTGGCATTTTTTCTTCAAATTAAAAAGGAGAAAATGAGAAAAGTACACGCACATATACGAGGTGTGTTCAAAAAGTATCGCAAATTTTGGAATGTTCACTTAATTGTTGACAGCTGCTTTGCTTGCACATGTCTTGGATCGTCTTGGATTTTTACCTATTCAAAAAAATGGATCAAAGAACCTGTATCAAATTTTTTGTGAAAAACGAAATTAAGTGCGCGGAGAGAAGCTACCTTGGACCGAAGCAACGTTTATCGGTGGTACAAAATGTTCTTAGAAGGCCAAGAAGATGTGAACCAAGACCAAAAAAAAGCGCGCCAAGTTCGGTCGAATGTAAAAGTTTAGCTGCCAGTTTTCTTCGATTGCAGGGGCGTGGTGCATAATGAGTTCTTGCCACAGGGTAGAACGGTCAATACGGAATATTACCTGCAAGTTATGCGCAATTTGCGCGAAGCAATCCGCCAGAAACGCCCGGATTTGTGGAAG
>VNJZ01001789.1:0-15129 GCA_008042795.1 Drosophila asahinai | reverse complement strand
TCGTTGCATTCCTCGAAAGTTAATAATTCAGACGTGAGGTTGGCGTCAACCGCAATAAGGACACCGCCCCTCGCCTGGAAGGCCGATCAAGCCTGTACGTTATGTACACAGCTGGAAACACTTCGGAGCTGAGAATCGCCGACTTTAACCAGGTTTCTGTGAACACAATCACCTTGGATGCAAACGATAAACTATCAGAATACAATTAAGGAAGCTTACTAAGTAAGCCTCTTGCGTTCTGATAGGAAAGAAGAAGAGAATTTGTTAGTTTTTTGAAGCGGACGAGGTAGATGGCATAATGGATTTTTCCGGCCTGGGTAAACTAACTCCAACAGGCCGTCTTTTCTTTTTCTTAGCTTCGTACTCCTTAACAACAATGTGCTTTGGCCAGAAGTTCTCAGAGCATATTGTCTTGAAAAGTTCGTCAGGGACATTTATTTTGAAAGATGAAATATCCCTAGCATAAGAAAATTTGAATTTTTCCACCTTATTCTTCGATTTTTCGACTTTAATACGACCTAGAATGTAAGTACTTACATCATCAGATGTTTGATCAGGGGAAAGCTGCGAAACAAATATCTGTTTCGTATCTGTTTTGGCAATACATTTGTAGTGCCAATTTCGGCTGGTATTCCGGGCCTGTTACCCTGGGGAGTTTTCTGGATGGGGTTCTGTGGGGTCAATAATTGTGACCCCTCAGCGGACTCAACGGATATAAATGGAGGCGCTGTCCCTCCCGCGGCACATTCGGAGGCCGAATCTTTTATCGCCCCCGATCTTAATATCATTGGAGTTAGATATTCTGGAGTCGGGGACTGTGCCGAGGGAGTGAGCTGTTGAGATCCCGCCGCGAGTTGCTGGGATCCGCCCAAATGCGGTGTGCCAACCGTGGTTTTTTTGCGCTTAGGGGACTTATTTAATAGCTTTAGGCCATTAAACTGGGAGTCCAGCGCAAGGAGCACCTCACTAGTTTTACGAAAACTAACAAGTAGCTCCCTAAAACCATTTTTGGTTTGCCGCATAAAAGACTTCATATCCTTTTCAACCTCGCGACAAGTTTCACTACTCTTCGTATTATAACCAACACCATTATCAAGACGCTGGCAAAGATTTTCAAATCGCCGAGCGATCGAAATGGAGCCACACAAGTCTCGCTACTCCTATCGTTCAAACTAGGGTAACAATAATTCGGGCGTTAAGTGCACCCCCAGCACCTCTTCTAACCTTAACCCTCTTCGGAAATCCCAAAGATTGTAGCAATTAAATACTGTCCCATCCTCGGATGAAGCTGCTTTGAGCCAGCATGAGGAAAAATCTGTCGGTGGGGCTTACTATGATGAAGCCTTGGCTCGGTTTCTATCCGAAGCTGATCCAACCAGGGTTCCTAAAGCTGCAAGATTGTCTGCCCGTGGCTCAGAGTACCGTGTCCATATGGATCGTCTCCGGAGCATGCACGGAATCCTAAACCAGACCAGTTACGTTTCTTTTGTTCGCGCAAGGGGCTGAGAATGTTCGCGCCAGAAGCGCGCATAGTGTTGGGAGGCAGTGTGGGAAGCGCTCGCTCGCTCACCTCTCGCGCTCGTCTTTCTTTCGCTCTCCATCTGCCCTTTGCAGTTACAACGGAACTCTCCAAACATAAAATCCCACCGCAACTATGTAGCGATTCGATTTATGTATACTGGTGGAATAGGTGGCTTCAATCAGCCCGAGAAAAACTCTATTTGGCTTTGAATCCGCCCACGCCTTTTCACTAAATTTAAGGCTACTAAACAAGGCCTTGTAGCTTGGCCAGATGGCCGATGTTAAAAATGATGTGACGGACAGACGGACATAGCTAGATCGACTAGGCTGGTGATGCTGATCAAGAATATATATACTTAATGGGGTCGGAGATGCCTCCTTCACTGCGTTGCAACAATCATAGCAAAATTATAATACCCTTTGCAAGGGTATAAAAAACTACATTTTGATTAAATACAAGAAATATAAAAAAGAGTCCACAAAAAAATAATTAATTCAAATATAAAATACTACACTAAGATTAAATACTAAATAAACAAAATTGGGTAACGTCTCTCTCCCAAGAATGGCGATCATCCAAGTCGCAACTGCTCTTCACATCTTTAAATATGATACGCCGGTCGTCCCACTTCTGTATGGTGCGTTCATGAAGTGTTCAAGCTCACCCCCATAATTCACCTAAAATAAATACAAAATAAAAACAAGAACACCGAAAAAACATCAGTGGTCACCGACACCATAGTCGCATCGTTGATATGCCACTACCTAGAAATAGCTACCGATGGCATTACAAGAATGACGCCGGCTCACCGCGCGCCTCGGTCCATAGACTGGCTGGGGTAAGCCTGGAAATTGGTTGCCGGATCACCCGACGCATCGGACTGGAATACCATCCTCCAGTCTTAAAACAAATCACTGCAGAAGCTCGACGTTATGATGGCAAGGGTGAACTCCATTGATGGAGAGGTCCAATGATACTGCTGAAACAGGTCGACGAAATCACACGGGTCTGTCAACTGGCGAAGGCGTCCGTGGTAAATACAAACCTCTTGGATCAAAAAGAAGTAGAAACCATTCTAGCGGAAACTCGCAGCCTGCCATACCAAAATGTGGTGGAAGCGGTTGAGTTCGCGGAACCATCGATCCCAACTAACGGGACTACCCCAAGTCGTGGACCCCAAATACAAGCTGATGCTTCTTTGCCCCACGATTACGGAGGGCAAACAAGTGGTGCTGGAATACACGTACAACAAGCTGGCGATGGACCCCCAAGAAACCTATGCAGTATTGGGAAACTGTCTCTCTATCGGAAATATGACTGTTTGCCAGGAAATAAATTTAAGGAAACTGGACGAGGCCAGCTGTATTCCCAGGCTCCTAAAAGGAGGACACGCTCTCTGCGACCACCTGAGAAACGACCAAGAGATAGTGGAGTTGGTTGACGACGGCACTCTGTTCCTGACAAACTTCAACGGAACGGTCATAGCGGACTCAGGGAAACGTCATCTACTCGGATCGTTAATATTCCAGTATGGTAACGAGACCATCCACATAGAAAACATGTCCTACAGCAGCTTCTCGACAACGCATGTGATAGCCATGACGGTCGTACTAAGAAAAGTAGTTGCCATTGGAATATAGTTACAGTTGAGTAGTTAAGTTGAATAAAAAGCTTATAATGAAAACGCCGAGCACTCTGAATATCTGAATAACTTGAAAGGGACTTAACTACCAAGAAATAAAACCCGAATGGCTAGGTATAAGACAGTCCTGACAAGGATATGTTTCCTTGGGAATGATTTAACTTCAATTATTTTGAATGCTGATCTACTAGCAACTGTATCTCCATGTTCTGGTTTTGAACAAGTGTTGGCATAGTCGTTTTCATGAAGGACATTAATTCCGTCATACTTTGTGGCTTTCCTAGGGCTAGTTGGACGTTTTTTAAATTAGACTGGAAGGGGTTTTCCTTGACAAAAAATTCTTCCGGCGTCGTTTGTGAGTTAGTGTACACGTTTCGTGTATACTGATGGCGCGTTTCTGTCCCTCGTCGCATGCGACTCTTCAGCTCCTTGTAGACCACACATACTCTGTAGTTTGCCGAATGGTTTCCTCCGCAGTTTCCACATTTCTTCTTATCAGGGTCTTCCATGTTAGGAGGGAAGTTTGCGGAATTGTGGAAGTCTCCGCAAACTACAGAGACTGATCGAAGTGTTTTTATTTTTATTTTTTTACTCTTTATCTTTTTTACTCTTATTTAACTTACTACTAATACAAAAACAAAAATGGACGCATATCATTGTACAATTACATAAGGACGGGTTAGAGACTGTTGGAGATAGGGGTCGTGCGCCGTGCGGTAAGGCCGTATAGCATTGCCTCGCAAGCGCGGGGACCCCAACTCAGTTCACTTCATACGCCTTCTCTCCAGGATCACTCCAGCGACGAACTCCGCTGCCACTGCCACTGGGACAGCCAGCATTAGTGGCACTAGCGTATCGGTGCAGGAATGCTCCTGCAATAGCCTCCAGCACTTGCTTCTCAAAGCCGAACCTTTGGCACACGAAGAGGACATGTTGCGCGTCTTCTACAATTCCTGAGCCGCACTCTCGGCACAGGTCCCCCGTCTCGTGGCCACACCTTTTGGGGTAGCTGCGGAAGCAGCCGTGCTCGCTAAGCGCCTGAGTGAGGTAGAAGTCCACCTCTCCATGCCTCCTTTTCACCCAACACGCTAGGTGTGGGATGAGTTTGTGTATCCAGCGCCCTTTTTGGGAACTGTCCCACCGTGCCTGCCAGCTCTCCACGCTTCTCCTTCTGGCTTCAACCTTCAATTCGGCTTAGGATTGGACCGCTGCTACGCCTTTCTGCGAGGCTGCGTGTATCTCCTTCCTCTCCCGAATCAGCTCCGTGATAGGAACTTGCCCGGCTATGACCAGCGCCGCATCTTCGGAGATGGTCCGAAACGCGCTGGCGATCCTGATAGCGCACAGCCTGTATGTCGCCTGCACTCCCCTGATGTAGCTCTTTACCTTCAGCCCACACTGGCGTGGCATAGAGCATCTGCTACGTTACGACCGATGTTCAGCAACATCCTGGATATCGCTCCAGTGGTCCCACTTGCCTTTTTGTTTACGTAATCCAAATTCTTCCTATAATATAAGCCGCTTGTCTATGAGAACTTTTAGGTACTTTATGGCCCTTTGCGATTGGATCGCCGTTCCTCCGACCTGCACTCTGGCTGTCTCCACTCCCTTCCGACTGGAGATGAGAGCTGTGTCCGTTTTGTGAGCCGCCAGCTTCAGCCCCGCGAACGCCATTCATGCCTCGATGGCTTGGACCCACCAAAGTGGTTTTTGCTCGCATTGACAGCCTTAGGACCTGCTGCATTTTAGTTGGTACGTGAAATAATTGTTCTTATATTTGTCCAAGTATTTGGACACAGCTTGGAAATGTTCTTCAGATTTCGTTTGAAGTTTGGTTTCGTGTATTTTCCCTTTAGCAAGCGAAACAATATGAAATTTTCATTCCTGACCAGCGCAACAATTTTGTTGACCAGGGCGTTCGAGCTTTTCTCCCTTATGTAGATTGGTGGGGGCTTTGATTTCTTTTGGGTCTCTTGTCCCAGTTCCGGTTCGTCATTCTCTAATAGGGCAAATCTGTTGCTGTTAGAGCTCCCGGGTTGATCGTTGTCTTTTTGGACAAGGCTTATCTTGTTACCGACCGCCTTTTTCTGCGGATTAAGCTTAAGCTTAATTTGGATGTAGCGATCTATACCGGTCTGTATAGCCAAGGCCGCTTGTTAAATATTGCCGATATTGGCTTACGAGCATGCAGTTTTTGCTGCCATTGCATTTGACACCGCAGTCGATGACATCGCAGTCGTTTCTGCGGTATTGGCCGTTGCTCTATTTTTTTTATGTTGGTTTTGCAGTCGTTACTGTAGTTGTTTATCTTGCGTTTGCTGCAGTTACAGAAACTGCTTGTTGTTGGTGCGCCATACATCGAATCTGATGGTGAGGGGGTTTTACACTAAGAACTCCAGGATATAGGAGTAAAAGTTACTAGAGCGGGTGAGTAAGAACGTGCTCTTTCTCTCTTTTGTCGTCGCTGATAGAGATATTTTGCGTGGCACTTATTTAATTTATAAAATAATTATGAACTTTTTTTAGTCATCACTAATTTATTTATTTATTTCATTGGTCGTCCTAGCGCGACAAGCATATTGCATACTTATAAATAATGGCACTAGTCACAACAGTAAAGAAAAGAATATAAAAAAATGTATACATTTAGTTGAACTTACATATATACTAATAAATCAACCTTAAATACTAACATTTTTTTTTTTTTAACAAACATTGAACATTGAATTAAGTTACTTTTAAGGAAATTTGATAGTTTTTATATAATTAAAATGTAACGTTTTTGGTTATTTTCTTATTTATAAATGTCTTTTAGGTATCTCACCCTTTCTCTCTCATCCCTCTCTTATTTTTATAACTTCTAAAGCTTATAATTTTAAAAATTTTTAATTTTATGCAATGTATACAAAGAATTGCTTCTTTTTAAATATTTGATTTTAAAATTATTAATAGTTCTTCTTTATGTACTAAATTTCAGTTTTAGGTATAGATAGGTTGGCTCTTTACTGTAGACTATTTTATGTAAAAATATTAGGACCTAAACCCTTTCGACCCCAACTTTTTCCCTGTAGAATTAAATTTTTTTTTTTATTCTATTCGTTTTTTATTGGCCTGAGAAGTATTTGAGCAAAAATTTTAAGGCGCCACGCCCACTAGTTTTGGCGCTACCGGAAGTTGCTTGTGAGCAACGTTAAGCAGTGGTAGTAATTTCATTTATTTCAATTATTTAAGTATGATAACTTATAAAACAGTTTTTATTGTTGTTGCAGCAAAGAAGGACTTTACATTTATTGCATTTAGACATTGGAGTATCTGAGAAGTTGTAGGATCAGGCTGAAACCTATATTATTTGGATTGATTCGAAGACACACTGCTTGATGGAGACCCCAAGAATATGACTGAGCTTTCTCTTTGTGCATTTGATGGCCGACCTCTCAGTACATTGTATCAGCTCATGAGCAACTTCCATTTGAAATTTTATAAGCGGCATATACTTTTGGTTCGGGTTTATCATTTGAAAATGCTT
Organism: Drosophila asahinai; assembly: GCA_008042795.1. Lineage (NCBI taxonomy): Eukaryota > Metazoa > Arthropoda > Insecta > Diptera > Drosophilidae > Drosophila > Drosophila asahinai. The sequence goes on along the minus strand of VNJZ01001789.1, from coordinate 8,439 downwards.
TCGGTACAGTAGCCATGCATTTGTCAATGATGTTCCCAAGCACCAATAAAAAAATCGTATGTACCACTTTCTGGAACGGTGGTTGACTTTGTACAACTCCATGAGCATGTCCGCTAAATCGACTCCTCCCATACCCTTAGATAGAAGTTGAACATACAGCGTAAAGTTGTAAACTAATCCAGATGTTCCAGCACGAGTAAACATTTTCAGACCCCAGTTGTGAGGCTTTGCTGGATTGTTTTGCTTATATGACGATTGACCTGGAAACAAAATTTAAATTGAGGATATATTTTCTAATAAAATTTGAATTTGAATACCTTTGTACGCAATGATTTGCTCATCAACGCTTTGATGCTCTTCTTGGGGTAGTTTACCGAAACTTTCTTTGAGAATGTCTAGTAAAGGGCGTATCTTGTACAGCTTATCATAATTCAAATCTCCTTTTTTTTATTGTTGAAATGTAAACATTGTTTGAATTTTTCAAACCTTACTCGTGGCATTGAATCTGATATAGCAGTAAGCTTTAACTCTTTTGACCAAGCTATTTTCAGTTGCGGAACTTATATTACTCTCAAGTATAACAAAATTCCAACATATCGCTTGATAAGATCTCCGGTGCATTGAAGCTCTATTCCGTGCTCTTGCAACCCATAAAAATTCGTTTGATTTTTTATCAAGTCAATTACTTTGATATCAAAAAAGGTGCAGAAATATTCTACAGGTGTCATCACGCTACCGACTTGGAGTTTATCGTCTGCTTTCCAAATACTTTTTGGAGCTTCAAATGGCCTTGTTCTTCATTTTAATGTCTTGGGATCAACTTTTTCAAAGCAACTCTTAGCCACAGCACTGGGTTCCTGTATACATTGTTCTTTGATAAAGTCAATATATTCAATCTCTATTGATTCTCCTTTGTCCACGATATCTTTTAAATTCTTCTCCAGCACTGCAGAGTTATCTTCCATTTCATCACCACTTTCTTCGTCAGTGGAGGCATCCCAATCGAAGTTGATAATCCTCTCAATGTCATCATTTGATAAACCTTTCTCTTTTGGTCTCATACTATGGTGTATATATATTGTGTATTGCAATGGCCCAAAGTTGCCCTTGTTATTATTAAAAATTAATTAAATTAAATCTTAGAAAGGTTTTGCCTATTCATTGATTAACAATATTTCATGTATACTTTTAGCCTTTTTATATATATTTTATGAGTAAATCAGTCACTTTAAATATTTTTCAGCATTTCACAATAATTTTTTTCACGACGCACGTCTAGTCTGTTGAAAACAATTTCGTCAAATGATGTGCAAATTCGATATTCTTTGATCACATTATGAGTACACACATACAAGCACCGTTATGTCGAAGAATGAGCAGACAATAATAGAAGAAACGATTACCGTTAGGTTATGGTTTATCCAAGACTTAAGTTGTATGTCAAATATTTTTATGGAATCATCAGATATGTGGTCATTCCTACGTCTATTGTAAATATATCGCGCCACATTATTAAAAGCAACTTGTAACTTGCGTTGGCTGGCGAAGAACTCTTCGATTCCATAAAAAGCACTGGTGTCATGTACCATATTGCAATCGTCCGTTCCATTTTGACTGGTAAAAAGTTCTTTGATAGATATAAGCTTCTAAGGACTCCATACATTTTACCGACATTTTTATTTATGTGTTCATCCCTTGTCAAATTTTGATTAAAACTAAAACCTAAGTTGCATGCTCCTTTTACATAGTCTATTGGAGTATTTTCGATAGCTAACCTTGTATAATCTTGGACACATCCCATGCGTGTTCCTTAATATGTTCCTAGCAACATTTGTCTTCATTTTTCAACATTTTCTTGTTTCCATATTCTTGTGCTATATAATATTACCCACAATGCTTTGAGTACCGGCTATCTCACAGTCGGTCACACTCGATTGTAGCTTTCCCACTTGTAGTCTTTTAATTTAATGCACAAAGATTTTGGTTTCAGGTATCTCACAGTTGATTACACTTGACTGGACTTTTAAATAGTATTTTGTCAATCTGTGAATTTTTTGAATTATTATACATCTTCATTTATCTGTATTTTATTAATTATAATTTTTTTAGGAGCTTCAAGACTTTGTGGATGAAGCCAATGTAGTCCTAAAAATAGAGCTGCAAAAGGATGACTTTGAGGGTTTGGTCAAGATTTTATCCGTCCTGAATCAGATCAACGAAAAACAGTACATTTATGACTCAATGTTTGAACCGCTTAAAGAAATTATTGACTTCCTAAGACTTTACAACTATGAGTTCAAGGACACAGAGCTGGCGCAAATTAACGAGTTACCAGATGTCTGGATGAAAGTCAAGCGCTTGGCCGCTACAACAAAGCAGGTGATTGCTCCCATCCAAAGCTATCAAGTGGATCTAATAGAAAAACGCATTCTTCTCTGCGATAATATGGCAAACACTTACCGAAAGAAATTTGTGGCAAAGAAGTTCTTCTTTGTGCCCTGCGTAAACTGCTACGATTACATCGACGAGTCAGATTTGGAAATTGTTGCCCTTGAAGAACGTCAGAAGAGTCTAGCCGAGTCTGCTGTGCTTTTTGAATTACAGGGCCCAGATGCTTCAAAAATCCAACTTTGTCGATTCGACCTTAAACTCGTAAAGATAATGTGGGACTTTGCCATCACCATACAGTCTACTATAAATGATTGGAAAAAGACTCCATGGAAAAAAATTGATATTGAGAATATGGACCAAGAATGCAAAAAGTTTGGCCGCGAGCTTCGTGGTCTCGACAAGGCTATGCGTGATTGGGAGCCTTTCATTTTTATAGAGGCATCACTTAAAAATCTTATGACATCGCTTCGAGCCGTTACTGAGTTGCAAAACCCCGCCATCCGTGATCGCCATTGGATCGAGTTGATGCAAACCACGCAGGTTAAGTTTAGCATGGATGATTCCACTACACTTAAGGACTTGATTGATCTTAACCTTCATGAATATGAAGAAGAGGTAAAAAATATTGTCGACAAATCAGTAAAAGAAATGGCAATGGAGAAGCAGCTTCGAGATATAGCCGCTGCTTGGGCCACTATGGAGTTCGGCTCAGAAATACATGAAAGAACGGGTATTAAATTGCTGAAAGCGTCTGAAGAGATGATCGAAACATTGGAGGACCACCAAGGCCAGCTTCAGAATATGGCTTCGTCAAAATATATTGCATTTTTTGAACACGAGGTACGTCTTTGGCAAAACAGACTATCCAATGCTGATCAGATAATCGGATCTTGGTTTGAGGTGCAAAGAAAATGGCAATACTTGGAAAGTATTTTTATAGGATCTGAGGATATTCGATCGCAGTTGCCCGAGGATTCTAAACGTTTTGATTATATTGATAAAGAGTTCAAGGCGCTTTTAGCTCAAATGAACGCCGACCGGAATGTGGTAAGGTCCACAAACCGATCCGGCAGTAAATTGTATGAGCATCTTGAAATGTTGCTTAAAATGTTGCTGCTATGCGAAAAAGCATTAAATGATTACTTAGAAACTAAGCGCTTAGCTTATCCTCGATTCTATTTCGTATCATCCGCGGATCTGCTAGACATTTTATCCAATGGAAACAACCCTGCCCTTGTTGCTCGACATCTTACCAAACTCTATGACTCGATGGGAAAACTAAACCTTATCTCTGGCTCCAAACTGGCAGCTGGAATGGTAGCTAAAGAGCTAGAAGAGTATGTCCCATTTCTCGAGAACTGCGACTGCAGCGGTAAAGTCGAGGTCTGGCTAAACCGAATTACAGATAAAATGCGTGACACTTTGCGGGACCAACTTAAGCGTTCTTTAACATTTTATGATAACAAGCCGCGCCACGTATGGATATTCGAGTGGCCAGCCCAGCCAGCTCTTGTCGGTACGCAAATAATGTGGACTACAGAGACAAATGACGCATTTGCCAAGGTACAACAGCGTTATGAGAATGCACTCAAGGATTACAACAAAAAACAGGTTAATCAGCTTAACAATCTGATTATACTACTTTTGGGCGATCTCACGGCTGCTGAAAGGCAGAAGATTATGACAGTATGTACGATTGATGTCCATAGCCGCGACGTCGTAGCTACTATTATAGCGAAGAAAGTGGAAATACAAACAGCCTTCCAGTGGCAAAGCCAATTGCGACATCGCTGGGACTCTAAGATTGACGATTGCTTTGCTAACATCTGTGATGCCCAGTTTCGTTACGATTACGAATACTTGGGAAACACCCCACGACTAGTAATTACCCCTTTAACAGATCGCTGCTATATTACCCTTACTCAGTCGTTGCATTTGGTAATGGGCGGGGCTCCGGCTGGTCCGGCTGGAACAGGTAAAACGGAAACTACTAAAGACTTGGGACGGGCTTTGGGTATGATGGTTTATGTGTTCAACTGTTCCGAACAGATGGACTATAAGTCCATAGGCAATATCCACAAGGGTCTGGCTCAAACCGGTGCTTGGGGATGCTTTGATGAATTCAATCGTATATCAGTTGAAGTTTTATCTGTTGTGGCTGTGCAAGTTAAATGTATACAAGATGCGATTAAGAGTAAGAAGCAGACATTTAGCTTTTTGGGCGAGCATATCGCTTTACGCACGACTGTTGGCGTGTTTATTACGATGAATCCAGGCTATGCAGGACGAGCAGAACTGCCGGAAAACCTAAAGGCCTTATACCGGCCTTGCGCCATGGTTGTTCCCGATTTTGCATTAATAAGTGAGATTATGCTGGTGGCCGAGGGATTTCAAGAAGCACGTTTGCTTGCACGCAAGTTTATCACACTTTATACTCTATGTAAGGAGCTGCTATCTAAGCAAGATCATTATGATTGGGGTTTGCGTGCAATTAAGTCAGTGCTTGTAGTGGCCGGTGCGCTCAGAGTAAGTTTTTTTATGTTTTAAATTTTATTTTATACATGTTTGTACATATAAAATCCTTACCTCTGTCAACAAGTGTTGACAACAAAATAATGAGAAATTAAGCTAACTTCAGGTTACCAAAGTACCTTGCAGTTTGCAATTTGTAAGGATCTTTCTAAGGCTCAGTCTGTCCAGGATCCTCTACGACTAAATTTGTAGAAAAGCGGGGACCAGCTAAGGCGGGCGAAACTGCGTGCGGCTGCTGCGCGGTCGCGGCGAGTTAGTTTATTGCCGGGCTCCGGCAAACATTCCAAGCATTTCTCCAAGCCGGATCAAGGAGAAGCCGTTGCACACGAACTGGGTCAGGCGCGGTGGCGGATTTGCCCGTACCACCGTGTCTGATCTCGCCGGTTGGAGCGTTGGTTCGCGCCCACGCAAAGAAATCTTTCCGAAAACGTGGACGGAAGTCAAAGCTCCCACTCTTGCGACAGGCTCCCACCGATCGGGCTGGCTCGCGTCGGTCTTAGCCGAGACGGAAAACTATGTAAGCGGAGAAGACTCTTACATGAACGCTTTCATGCCTGTGCGTGTAGCCGCCCGCTAAAGTCCATTTGCACAGAGGAAACTTCTCGAAAACGCAGCCGGCCTTTATTGGGGTCTAGTTTGCACCCGCGGAACCGAGCTTGGGGAAGGGGACCAGATTTAAGAAAATAAATTAATAATACTTGGATCGTGTTTTCTTTTATGCGTATCTGACAGACAGACGGCAAAATTATAATACCCTCTGCTGGAATATGCACCGCCATAATGCAGGTTTTAGCCCACCTGGTTTTCATGTTTGCTGTTTTGCTTCGATTAAGCGCGAAAATCAAATCAAAGAGTAGGTGGAGTGCGACACGACACAATAACCGCCTTTGACAAGAGGATGTTTTTGGAACAACAGAGGATAACAAAGCGCAAGTTCAGGAAAACAACACCAACAACAAAGGTGAATGTTGATGCTCAGCGATCGGCTTGTAGGAAATGTAAATAAAGTTGTTTAATAAAACCACAGATTCAACACGTTTGTAATATCTGCGGCACAATGTTATAAATTCAAGTTGGTTTATGCGTTCTTCACGAAGGAAACTTAGGATAACAGGAAGAGCGCATAAAAATGCGCTTCAACAACAAGAGTCGAAATGTGTTTTGCGGGGATACAGAAAATAAAATCTGAAAAGAAATATAAAAAACAAGTAAGAAAGCTACAATCGAGTGTGCTTGACTGTTAGATACCAGTTACCAAAACTTTCACATCTCGAACACTTTGTCGCATTAGGGCAATCGTAAATTAAAAAAAAAAAAAAAAATCAATGAAAATTTTTGTTTAACTATTTAAGCTTAATATCCGAATACTCGACGACGCACCACCAATTACTGGATCGCAGCCAACCAATGAAAGCGATTGGCTCTCCTTTTCGCACATATTTGTTTGCTTTATTCTAAAAATAATGTCGCTTTTTAGAGCAAAAGTCGTGAAGATATATAGTGCGACAACTACTGCGAATTATATAACATAGGGTGTAGCCTAGAGGTCTAAGTGCCGGGCTTATGTTGTTTTTGGCAAAATCTGAATGAGTTCAAATCCCGCTGACTCTAAAGAATTTTTTCCGTTTTACATTTTGTTTAAGAAATTTTCGCCTGCGCCTGTAACTGAACCCTCGACTCAGTTCCAATTTATTGATAACTCCTAAATTTATAGGATGCTGTCACCAAATTTGGTGGCTCTAGCTCTTATTGTCTCTGAGTTCTGTTGTTTCACATGGACAGACAGACGGACATGGCTAAATCGACTCGGCTGGTGACGCTGATCAGGAATATATATATATATATAAATATTTATGGGGTCGGAGCTGCCTCCTACTGCCTTTTACATTCATTCTCGGTTGTACCCTTGTACCCTATGGGTACCGGGTATAAATATCGTCGTTCGAGTTGCGCCTGTCTCTGATGTTCTTGAAGTCCTGCCAATCATTAAATATTACCATGGTGGCAAGTTTAGTACAGCAAAAACTTGCGTTTAACTTGTAAAAAAGGATCAACACTACGAGGCAGTTTTCAATAATTAGTTTTGACCGCACTCTGTGAAGGTCATTCATTAATAGAAAAAGGAACAATAAAGATGATACTATACTATTATCAAGCTGACTGGTCTTTAACCCCAACCCTTCCATCAAAAAACCCCCCGTAATCGGCGCAACTGGCGTCACCCTTCTATCTATCGTCCATTTTGTGCGGCACTCGACAGTGGCTTTGCACTTATGTCGTTCGCCTATGCGCGCTCATTGAAGCTGTGATCTCGCCCTCGCTCTCAGCGCCGAACTTACATCGCCCACACTATCCACACCTCACTCTGCACCTGCTCTCACCATTTGACGCACTTCTCTCGATACACCATAAACAAAAACAGTTGTCCCTTTTGTGCGATATTCTCCAGAGGCCTTGCTCGGACATCGTTCGCTTATATGCGCTCTTAGAAGTTATCCGCTCGGCCTCGCTCTCATCGTTCTCGCTCTAATCGCTCTCACTTTCATCGCTCCAGCCAACTTCTCTTCTCAACTTCTTGCTTGACTACCGGCAGGCAGCTAATACTTCTAAGATAATAGGAATTGCCTTTAAATATATTTCCAAAACGTATTCGGCATGAGAACCGGCATATAGTTCTAATTCTGATATCATAAGTTCACAAATATAAATCAGTGGACCATTTGGGTTAAATACAATATCGTTTGGTTCTAGTTATGATACCATTGGGTCAAGTGCGTTCTAAGGCCAAACATAAAAGGAAAAGAGATAGAAAATAAACAACAGAAATATGTACATAGAATTCGCAGAATATCGCAGAATCGATAAACGATGGTTTAAATTCAGTATAACCGTTTAAACATATAGTACAGACTCAATAAAGAATGGTTCTGTAATAAACGGTTTAAAATCTAACCTAATGTAATCGTACATATATTTAGATTAAAAAAAAAAACATGTTTTTAGGTAAATGAGGTAATATAACCCTTTGAAAAAATTCGAAATTAAAAAAAAAAGATAAAAATTAAGTTTTAGTGAATTCATATTTGGCAGTCAAATAAATGCGCGTTTCCGCAAAACAATAGATATATGTATATGTATGTATGTACAGTGACGAACTTAATTATTGGCACAGTTGGCATGTCTGACTTTCACACAGCTTTTCTCCACTAAAAATTGTGATTTTTACATCAAACAAATTTTAGTCATATACATTGTTTAATTTACAACAAAACTAACTTTATTTCACTTCCGTATATCTTTTCATTAATTTAAAAAAATTAAAAATGTAAAAAAACAGCCGATTTTTCCTGAACAAAATTATTGGCACACTTGGGTTATACTAAACTTTTTTGGTAAAAACTAATCGATTTTGCTATTTTTTTCTTTACAATTCCCGTTATCTCTATTTTTGGAATGGCATGGCGATAAATTTTCAAAGAGAAAACATCCTAGTACCCTTTTTCTTAGCAAAAATAG